>CM037852.1:130622685-130647392 GCA_021234595.1 Delia radicum
CATCCTTTTTATATAAGGTGGCGCAAAGTAATCCTCCTATCAGAAAATTCTATACATAATAAATACATAATAAAACAAAAACATCGGAGGTTATTTTTGCGCCACCTTATATATAGATAAAAATTATGTTTTTCGACATTTAATTGTTTAATGAAATGAAAATAATTCTAGTTCAAGGCCATGCTCTATATTTCTTTTTGAGGGTATTGTCCTAATAATAAGTTATAGAGTTTTTGTTTTCAATTTATTAATTGACCACTTTCAGGAATGTGTTGATAGATCTATTTCGTGAAATTTCCAGGTTCCCATATTCAGAACACGTTTTGAAAGAAGTGGCAATATCATGGAAACCTCAAACATTCATATAAGTTAAATCATATAGTTAAATCAAATCCGAAATCTCTTAAAAATCACCCTTTACAATAGCATGCAGATTATATAAATATATGGTGTACTATATATAAAACAATGTTGTGCAAGACTGAGATGATATAATTTGATATTAAAACGCATAGTTATATGTGCTGTTCATACAGAAACATATAATTATTAACAATAATATAAGCCAACACATAAATTTATCAAAACTTTTTTTACTCGGGAAAGTAAGAATTTAAAAAACTTAAAACAGCACTAAATTAGGAACATTATGTCGCCATTAACTTACACATTTATATTATATCGCAAACACCTAGTTCAAAAGTGACTCAACTTAAAATTTAAATTTTTCGGGTTTATATGCTTAAACTATGCACAATACACTTGTTTATCAATAAAAATAATATCAGTGTATTTTGCAGTTGTTAACTGTTGCTAAAAAACAGTTATGTCTTTCTTTATGTTTCAATTGCAAATAATTTTTTCGATTTCTGAAAAATTAAAAATTTTGAGTTGAGTCAGTTTTGAACTAGGTGTGCCATATAGTTATTATTTTTAAAATTAAAGCTCTCGAGATATAAATACCATTTTTTAAAATCGTCAAATTGTAAGTGGAATTATTTGAATTTTTAATGCACATTGTTTTGGATTTTAGTGCATATTTTTTAGATTTAAGTTCACATTTCAATTTAAGTGCTTACTTTAAGATCAAATTTTGGCTATTTTTAATGTATATTTTTGATTTTTCACTACCACACAGTAGCTTCTGATTTTTGGATGCATTTTGATTATTTTTTTTTTTTATTCACAGAAAATAGTGTTTTTGGAGGTTTCTTAAAAACGCTCACGGGATGTTATCGCTAGAGTCGAAATATTTTAGGAATTATCATAAAACATATTACTATTTATTTTCATACATCATACACTTATTTTGTGAGGCACTATTTTGTGAGCCCTTCACAACATATTATAAAGTTTTCTAATGTTCATTATTTCAAAGTTTTACTGTTACAAGGTATGAAGTTATATTTCTTTATTCCTGTTTCGAAACATGTTATAAGCAGCAGTTTTTTTGATGTATTTTTTTTTTGTGTAAAACAAAGCACTTGAAGTCGAAACTAAAAAGGAAAACTTCTTTTGTTTGAATTTCCATAAATTTCAAATTAGATTTGTAATATGTATTCAAATGGATTTTATGGTAGATTGCATTTTGTGGCAAGTAATGTATGCACACTAGTGCGGCACTTTTTTAAACTTTCGATTTTTATCAATTGTTATGGGGATTATTGCAGCACTAGGTATACAAGTTGTTAAGATAAATTGGAAACCGTGTCGCGCTGCAAACAAACTTATATATGTTTGGAAAATTTTCTTAAATCGCTGAATAAAAATAGGTCTTTATTAATTTTTAATTTAATGCTGAACCCCGAATGTTTTTAAACATGTTTCCAGTTTTTTTTTTACAGTTTTCCAGATATGCGGATTGATTTTTACAAAAAACACCGTCTTTTTCATTAAATTCTGGAATTTTCTTCAAAATCTGTTTAAAAATCTGTTTACAAAAGTAAGGAAAAAGCCGCCATTTTTAGTTAAAATAAAAGCGCACTATCTCAAAAACCGAAAAAATGCCGCTCTAATGCACACATGCGAATCTTTTATATAAAAAATATGAATTGTAAAATAAGTCTTATTCACACAAATATTTATCTTAAAATTTAAGTTTTTTTTCACCAGTTGGTGGTTATATTTATTTTACAAATGAAATTATTTTGTTTACATTTTGGTTATATCTTAAGATATTATCTTAATTGTATCATTTAAAATTTTGATTTATATTGTTAGGTTATGCTGGGACTTTATTAATTTGTAAAATAAACATTGAAATAAAATATCTCTTAGCATATTATAAAGAAAAGTTATATATTGTCACTAATTTGGCAACATTATATTATTTAATCAAAACTATTTGCGTAGAAGACACTATTGTGATCAAAGTAGATTAAATATTGGGCAAAACTGCACTAAAAAAAAATAAAAGAAATATGACCCCTTCTGGAATAAAAAATAAAATTTGTTTCTTTCTTCTTCGGTACTCAAATGAACGAAATTTCTTTAAGATTTCAAAACTGATATTAGTTTTATGATCCATGATACGTACGCTATCTTGAATATATTTTAAGTACAAAATGGGGGAGGAAGTTCTTTAGTGCTTTTCTTTTTGTTATTTTTTTTGTAAAATTTACTGTAGAAAAAAAAAAATATGGAATTTTCTTAAAAATCATTAAAAATCTGTTAAAAAAATTTCTAGAATAGAGGAAAAAAGCCACCATTTTTAGTGAAAATAAAAGCGCACTATCTCAAAAACCGAAAAAATGCCGCTCTAATGCACACATGCGAATCTTTTATATAATAAATATAAATTGTAAAATGTTCTTTATAGAAATAAGTTTATATAAATAAGTCTTATTCACACAAATATTTATCTTAAAAATTTAAGTTTTTTTCACCAGTCGGTGGTTATATTTATTTTACAAATGAAATTATTCTGTTTACATTTTGGTTTATATCTAAAGATATCAATCTTAATTGTATCATTTAAAATTTTGATTTTATATTTGTTAAGGTTATGCAGGGACCTTTATTAATTTGTAAAATAAACATTGAAATAAAATATGCTAAGAGAAATTACAAAGAAAAGTTATATATTGTCACTAATTGGCAAAATACTATTTGCGTAGAAGCCGCTATTGTGAACAAGGTAGATTAAATATTGGGCACAAAAAAAATATGACCCCTTCTAGAATTAAAAAATATTTTTTTTTTCTTTCTTCGGTTTTTGGGGTCAGGGCCCCTGGGGTACTCAATGAAACGAAATTTCCTCAAGATTTCAAAAATTATATTAGTTTTATGATCCCTTATACGTAGCGCCCTCTAGAGCTATTTAAATATATTTTAAGTACAAAAGTGGTGAGAAAGTTTTTTGTAAAATTTACTGTTGAAATAAGAAATTTACATGAAAATATGAGTTACCCAGTCATAACCCTGTGGAGGTAATAGTAAAACATTTATTGGATTCCCTCCAGTCCGTTCCCTCCAGTTCGTTCGCCTCCAGTCCGTCCAAAGCCCAGCTTCGGTGAGGAAAGTTTTTCTGCATTTCAAGCCTCTGGCCGGACCTAGGGGTTTCTCCTATGCGATAGGCAGTTTAGTGGCTTCGCTGATTAAGATTTGTTGCGTGCCGCGCCTCCGACCAGGCTTAGGGGTTTTCTTCTGTATGACATGCAGTTTATCGGCTTCGCTGAGAAAAGTTTTCCATTTTGTGTTTTTATCATAAAAATTTATTTGGTTGTAATTTCGATGTATTTGTGTGTATTTGAGTGTTTTCAAAAATGCGCTGAAGGCAAAATTTGTTAACGGGTGTAGATGGCGCTACGTATCATAGATACTAAAAATAATATCATTTTTGAAAGTTTTGAGGTAATTTCCTTTCATTAGAGTACCCCACACTTGTATTTTACCACGCGTACCGGTTTTTTAGGCCCCAGCCCCCTTAACCAAAAATAGAAAAAAATGTAGTTGTTTAATTCTGGAGGGGACCACCTCCTTTCTTTTTTGGAAGAACGTCACATAAAGTGCAGTTTAGCCAAATATTGTGATGGGATAGAATATTTCTCTAGATTTTGTATAATTATGATATGGGCTATTCACAAAAAATTAAAAAAGCTATGGCTGTTAACGCGGATGTTTACATTAATAAATGTTTAGCAAAACTAGCATAATTGACCAGAGATAGACACTCTAAAGACAACATATTATTTTGGCTAGATTTAGCCAGCTGCCATTATAAAAAAAATTTAGAATGGTTTAATGCAAAAAAACCTACCTTTTTGTCCGAAATACGCCAAATCCTTCAAAAGTCCCAAAAGCAAGTAAATCTAAGGACTCTTGGGGTCTTTTATGCCGAATATTGTATGAAAATGGTAATGCACTGAAGAATTTAAGAAAAAAATAAAAAGCAAAAAAAAAAATTGTCATGAATGTCGTCCAAAGCATGATTAAAGGTATTAAGCATATAATACGCCAAATAGAATATCGCGGTCCGTTGGCTCTCTACAAAAAATCAATTGTTAGTTTATAGTCTATACTGTGTTATAAAAATCCTTTTTTTATAAAAATAAGTAGTTTTTTACAGTTATATTAGTTTTTTGTTTTTATATACATCGAGATTATTTTTATGTTATTTTTCAATTTATAACGAGCTTTCAACCTCCGTATATTTACAAAAATAAAGCAAATCAAACATATTAGCTAGGTTGATACTAGTATTTCGATCTGGCTAAAGATCTCATCAGAACCCGAAGTTTTAGAAAAGTTACAAAAGTTACAAGCGTTTTAAAATTGGTCCATTTACTAAATTGGCATAGGTTAAGTGAAACTATATTTGTATGGTGTATAACACAATATTATAAAATCCCCGCAACTCAATTTGTTAAAATCATAACGAAACTACATATTACGATATTTGTTCACAATATTTTTATATTACATAATCGCACACATAGTTCAAAAGTGACTCAACTCAAAATTTCTCATTTTTCAGAAAAAAAAAATATTTGCAACTTCATACCAATTGAAACATAAAGAAATTCATAACTGTTTTTTTTTTTTAGAAAACAGTTAACAACAACAAAATACACTGATATTTTTTGAATAGATAAACAAGTGTATACCCGAAAAATTAAAATTTTGAGTTGAGTCACTTTTGAACTAGGTGTGCGATATGTACGCAAGCCACAAAAAATATGTTTAGTAAACATTTCTATAAACTTTGATAATAAAAAAGAGCAATTTAATTTTTTTTACTTCAAAAAGTATTTTTTGATAGTTTTTTTTTCCTTAAATAGGTCAGGAACTTCATACACTAAAACCAAGTGTTTTAGGCGCCTCTAATATACATGACAAATCTAAAAATATGCACTATAATAAAAAAAAATATGTACTTAAATTTTTTTAATCAATTATTTTCATGTTTTTAAAAAATTTGAATTAAATTTTAAACTTATTTGTATTGTTTAATATATTCTCAAAATTATAATTAGTTATGCAGAATAATGTGCATTTCAAAAAAAAAAAAAAAAAAACACTTAAAACCTGTATCTCCTAATGTCAGACTGCATAGAAAACTTAAGAGAACAATAAAAAGGGTTTTGATCAGTTTGGATCCTCTTTAGCCTATATGTTCGTTGGTCAAATATAAAATAATGACTTTTTTTAGGAAAACTGAGAAAAATGGGCGTAACGTTATACTCCCCAAAGTCATATTGCCCAAGAAAAAACGACATAGCGCACAAAAAAATTATATGTAAATTGTTGTTGTAAACATTTTCTTGTTTTTGGGCAATACGACATTGATTTGGACCGAAATAACATTTTTTGTTGGGCGCTATGACGGTTTTTTGTTTGGCCAAAATAAATTTGGCCAAATCATAATTTTTTTTTTTTTTAAATGTTATAAGACCTTAAATTTCAAGGCTGATTCATCATGAAATCAAACAAAAGAGTTTTAAGGCAACTTCAAAAAATAGCTTCAATTTAATTGTCAAAATCTTTTTATTTTAAAAAATAAAAACAATATTTTAATGTTTAATATTGTATTTTTATATGTATAATATATAAAGGGTCCGCCCATATAACGTTTTTTTTTTTCAACTAGTGCTTATTTCGTGAATGGTAACACTTAGCTCATGTCTGATTTGACAGATAATTAGTTTTATCCTTCCGCTCTGAACGAATATGGTTGTGTATACGCTTGAACAACGCTGGGAAATATTGCGACATTACTTTGAAAATCATGGTAATGTTTCAGAATGTGTGCGAAAATTTGAAGATCGCATTATCAGCCGCAGAGCTGATGTCGTTTGGCCACCTCGGAGCTGCGATTTGTCACCGTTGGACTATTATTTGTGGGGTGCTGTCAAAGATAAGTGTTACGCCAACAAGCCAGAGACAATGGACGCTTTAAGCCAGAGACAATGGACGTGAAGCCATTTTTGAAATACAGCTGCACACAATCGATAATGTGCTTAAAAATTGGACCGATCGTGTTAGCCTACACGGTCGGTGCATGGCCAGCCGAGGCAGCCATTTGAATGAAATTATTTTCCATTATTAACCGGAAGGATTGTACTTTCAAATAAAAAAGAAAATTTAAGAAAATATTCAGTAGTTTTTTTTATAGCATTTTCAAAAAAAAAGTTATTTGGCGGACCCTTTATAAGTATAATAAACAAAACATTGTTTTATTCTTAAACAATTTAAAAAAAAAATTAAATAATAACAAAAATTAATATAACAACTGTTTTCAATACAAAAAAGGATTTATATTTTAATGTTTAATATTGTACTTATATATGTACAATATTTATATAAGTATAATAAACAAAACTTTGTTTTGTTCTTAAACAATTTGAAAAAAAAATAATTACCTTTCTTTTGTGTCGCACGCAGAAAAGCTTTATTTGGCGAAGCCGCCTGCCGCGTTCTACGGAGGAAAAAAAACCCCAAAGAGCGGCCGAAGGCCGCCACAAAGAGAAACTTGTTTTTACAAATACAATGTCGAATCCGTTGAAATCTTATTTTTAAGACAATAAATAATATATTTGACCAGTCATAGCTTTGTCATTTAAACAGCTTGATTGTTTTTATCTTAAATAAAAGAGTAGAGCATTGGCCTTCTGTTTATTTAACACTAATATATACGTAAAATTTTTAATAAAATATACTTTTAAAAAATAATCATTAAAAAACAATAAATCTTGGTGTGGGTTGGTATTTTGGGACATAAAAAGTCTTAAAAGTCTTAAAAATATAAGATTTCAACGGATTCGACATCTGAGTTGAAAAACAAGTTCTTCTAGGTGGCAGCCTTTGGCCGCTCTTAGGGGTTTTTTTCCTCCATAGAACGCGGCAGGAGGCTTCGCGAAATAAAGTTTTTTCTGCGTGTGACACAAAATAAACTTTAAAATTACTGATCTGTTTCCACACTGTAGTCGTTTCAAACATAATTGATCATTAAATATCTTAACTAAAGCTTCCAGCGTAAGCCAGAAGAAAATGACATAGTGCCCCCAAAAAATTGTTTTACCAAAATAAAATGGCATAGCGCCCAAAAAAAAAAAAGTTTTTTCAAAATAAAATGCCATAGCACCCAAAAAAATGTTTGCATTTCTGTCATTGATTTGGTCGTTATAACATATTAACATCCACAATTTTGGGGGATATGCGGACATTTGGGCAATATGTCATTTTAGTTTTTGTGCAATACGACTTTGGGGAGTATAACGGTACGACGAGAAAAATTCAATAAATATATGCAAAAGAGGGTAAAAATATGCAATCAAAATCTGAATTAAAGGCAAAATAATTAAAAATATGCAACTAAAATATGCATTTAAAGCGAAATATTCAAAAAAAAATGCATTGCTATCAAAACATGCACTATAAAATGAATGTCATTTTAACGCAAACTCTTTAATTCGCAAAGACATTTTGTTTATTCCGTTCTCAGACTTAAGGAAAAAAAAACATGCATTTGCATAAACTTTCCGGTCCCTGAATATAACGAAAAAATAATATTTAATTAATATTTATATATGTCATATGTAAATTTTAAATTCGTATGTATTATTTTAAAAACTTAAAAAACAATTGATGGCTTATTGTAAAAACTGATAAGATACATTTTAGTTTTGTTTTGTTTTGGCCGTTTAAAGGAAAACCAAAATCAAAAAATTATGACTTTTGCAGGACGTTTATACTTCATGTACTTAAATTAAGTGTTAAACACAAGACTTCTATCAAATATAAGTCAATGGAAGTCTAGAGAAAACAGCAAAAAATCCATAAAACAGTAAATGTGGCTTATCAAGTTTTTACAATAAGCCCTTCAATTATATTATATACAATTTTTACATATTGAATAAAAGCTACATATGTTTCGTTTTGTTTATTTATTACTGCTTGTTTTAGTAATAATAAATACATTAAAAAATATTTAAATAATCATTGTGTTTGTTTAAATGATATTTTTGTAGCTTTTTTAAATTTTTACTACACTATTAATAATTGTTATTTAAAAAAATACAATAACAATTGTAATTTAAAATTTGCAAATCAAATTCAAACGATTCTATTTGAAATTCGAAAAATATCAGCTGAAACACAAAAACCTCATTTGTAATTTTAAAAATACCAAAAAAACGGATTTGCTTTTCAAAAATCCCATTTTTTTTTTTCAAAAATAGCAAATCTAGCTATAGAAAAAACCCTATTTGAAATTCAAAAAATACTATTTGCAATTCGAAAAAATTCCATACGTAATTCAAAAATACCAAATGTAATTAAAAAAAAATACCAATGGCAATTCGTAAAAAATCGTAATAAAAAACACAATTGAAATACAAAAAACTGCAAATCTAATTCAAAAAATACCAAAACATACATGCACACTCAGGGAACTGTTGTAGTTGTTTGGGTTGTAAAACAGTTTCTTTATTTCTAATGTAAATATCTGTCATTTATAGAACAAATTATATTTTTAGTTTATTTCAAAAAAACAAACCACATCAAATGACTGTTTTATGATTTAACATTAATTTTTTACCGTTGTATTTTGTTATTTAAAAACGTAAAAAATAAATGCTTGTTTATTTTTTACTAACATATGTGGTTAATTTTTATTACTACAATTGTGGTTCATTTTTTGAACATTAAAAACAAATGACAATGCTAGTTGAATTTACTGAAATGTAAGTCGTCATTCCTTTAAGTGAAATTTAATTTGTTTTTAACTACATTTGCAGTTACTTTACCTACATAGTATTCTAAGTGCATGTTTTGTGTTATCATATGGTAACTACAGGGTGTTATGTGTTAATATCTGTAGTAATAGTACATTTTTAATAAGTCGATAACTTTAATGTGGTTGATAGAGGATATTGCATTCAAAATAAATTGTGTGGTTGATAGAAAAATAAAAAATATTAAAAAAGCACTAAAACAGATTTTAGATGTATAAAAGTTTTAGCAGAGATAAAGCTTACATAAATGTGTCGTTTGTCAGCAAATCTGCGATATATATTTTTTAAAAAATAATGTTAAATTTACAAAAAAAAAAAACTATTATTTGTAAGTGAAGTATTCAAAAATGTTATAATTATATTAAATTTGTGATTTACTTCACAATTTTCTTATGTATGGTTTATGTTTCTCCCTGAGGATATTGGAAAAAAATACAAACGAAACAAGTAAATAATTTTTTATTTCTATAAGTACCTGACCTTGAAATCCTGCACTCATAATAATCCATGCTTAAAAATACAAATATATTTTTCGTAAATTTTTTTTCGTAGAATGTACAAACATTTTGTTTATATTACAAAACTTTTGTATAAAACAAATTATATAAATTTACAAATTTCGTAAAAAATACAAACATGATTTCGTTATATTTTCTTAGTACATTGTACAAAAATTTGTAATGTTACAATATTACATGTTCATGTGGTTAGAGGTCGGATTTGCAATCAGAAGGTTGCGAGTTCAACTCCTGGCCAGGACAATTTTTTTTTTTTTTTTTAGTTTTTTATATTTTTTTTGTTTATTAATGTTTTTTAAATTTCTATGTTTTATTTTTTATTTCATTATTACTATTTTTGTGTGTTTGATATAAATGGATATTTTGTATTTTGTTTAATAAAGAGGATCCTAAAACAAGTTAAAGAGGACCCGAAAACACTACTTCCACTTTATTTGCCGGGTTTAGAATGAAATTCAATAAAAACAAATATTTAAAAATATAAAATATTTAATAATAAAATGCAATTAGTTTGAAATTGTTATTTAAGTTTTTTATTATTATTATTTTATTATTTTTTTATTTTGTTTTTTAATATATTATTTGATATATTTATAAAAAATTATATTATTTTATTTAGTTCAATAAACATAATAAAAATATTTAATGGCCATTTTACCTTTTTTATTAAATATTTGTAGCATATTTTTCTAGTTTTCATAAAAATTTCATAATATTTTCGACCTAAGTTCCTTTTCAGTTTGTTGTATTGCATCAGCTACTTTGGTGCAAATGGTAGAGGGGGTTACTTCAACACAGCAGGACGTCACTGAAATCGTGAGTTCGATTCTGGTGTGGCACCATTACATTTTTTTTTTTTTAATTTAAAATAAACCCGTAAGGTATGCACCACATTTTTATTTCAAAAGGTTTTACAAAACTTTACGAAATGTGATTTGTATATTCTACAAATTTTTTCGTAATGTCAAAATAACCAAAACTTTCGTAAAATGAGCAACGGTTTTCGTGTATTTTACCTATAGATTATTATGAGTGTGTTTTAGAGAAATCGAAAACTAAATAAAAATGCAAATAGAAAAAACGTTGATAATACAAACGATAAATATAAATTAATAGTATTCCATCAAAAAGTGATTTTCAAGAAATTGGTTTATTGAGGGCATTGAATAAAAGGTCTGAAAAAGGATAGTACTATACATAGTATAATATACATTGTATACTTTTGTTTAATATTTTTTTTGCGTTTTCTTGAAAATTTACTCCTTTATTTTGTGCTTTCCAAAAATGTTTGTGGTGTTTCAAAAACCACTTAAAAAAGTGGTTTACGCGATATATAAAAATTTATATTTGTTATGGAGATTATATTTGAATTTGACGCAATCAGTTGAAGAGAAAATGTTTTTTCCTAGAAGTTAATATCAACTATTAACATGATGCTTTTAACACTTACTAAATTTCATTTGGTCCTTAAAATATCTATTCCTTAAAATTTGTTAATGCTGCCCTGGTTTACAGTACAGTTATAAATCATACAAATAATATTAATTTTGACGAATTTCACGCAAACGTGAATGAACCATATACACTCAAAAAAAACTTGTTTCGGATTAAGAAACTTTACTTAAATTGAGTAAAAAATAGGAATGATTTAGCTCCAAAGACAAATTTTCTTAAAAAATGTATAATTTTTTCCTTAAATTTAGGATATAAATTGTATTTATTTTTTACCAATAATAAGTATAAATATATTTGGGCATAGTAAAATTGTCAGTAAAACAGAATGTATTTTTCTTTATTTTAAGTAAAATTGTCATTAATATAATTAAAAATTTTATATTTTTTTGTAATAAAGTGTAAAATTTCTTCAAAATATGTAAATCTTTCTTTGTTTTAAGGAAGTTTCATACTTCAGTTGAGTATATTTTATCAAACAAGAGGAAAATACTTCCTATTAATACGCAAATGTTGCCAAGCTTTATGGAAAAAATATACTCCAACTGAGTAAAATATATTTGGGTATTGAACAATTGTCATTAAAACAGAATGTATTTTTCTTTATTTTAAGTAAAATTGTCTTTAATATAATTAAAAATTTATATTTTTTGTAATAAAGTGTAAAATTTCTTCAAAATATTTAAATCTTTCTTTGTTTTAAGGAAGTTTCATACTTCAATTAAGTATACTTTATCAAACAAGAGGAAAATACTTCCTATTAATACGCAAATGTTTCCAAGTTTTAAGGAAAAAATATACTCCAACTGAGTAAATTTTAAGTTATAAGAGTAAAAAACTTCCTAACAATAAGTAAACGTTTCCTAATTTTATGGAAATAACATACTCTAATTGAGTATATTTTACTATATAAAAGTAAAAGTTTTTCTATAAATATACAAAAGTTTCCTTGATTTAATGTAATCATATACTCCAATTGATGAAATTTTACTAAATATATACTAAAATTTAGTATGTGTTTACTATGTAATAGTACACAATTTATTATGAGTTACGACATGTTTACTTAAATTCAGTATAAATTATAATACGCTTTAAGATATTATCCTCAACTTTAGTACATTGCTGTACTTAAGTTGAGTAAATAATTTCATTATTTTTAATAAATGTGTACCAAAACTAATGAAGAATTTGAATTAAATATACAAACTTTTTACAATTGCAAGTAAATGTTTTCACGGTTTAAGTATATATTCATACTTAACAAGAGTAGGTACATTCATAAACATTTTTTCTCTTCAGCAAAAATGTTGCCTTTTTTCTGCAATTTTTACAAAATGTACATTTTTGAGTAGTAATAAAAAGTAAATATAGACAAATTTAGTATCAAAGTAAAGGTATTTTCAAGATATATATAACTGCGTAACTTGTATAAAACTGTAACATTATAGATGTTTAAAATACATTTAATGTGCTATCAAAATTTTCAATATTGTTACTATTCAAAAAGCGAAATTTTGTTAAAAAAGGGCAAAAAGAAAAGCAAACATTTTTGCGGAAAACCGGAATTGTATATGTACTCATGTTGTGTATAATTATATACTTAAATGGTAAAAACGTTTACTTACAACCGTAAAAATTTTATATATTTTAATCAAAATTCTGGTACACTTTTATAAATAATAAGTTGAGGATAAAATATAAATAAATCAAGTTGAGGATAATATCTTAAGCTTATAACAATTCATATTAAATGTATTAAGTTTGAGTATATTTTTTTATATTTTATAAAGAAAACTATTTTTCATTTATTTATTTTTTTTAATATTTTATTAAAATAATTTCTAAATAATAAATAACACATTTAAAGTTATTAAATTAGTTTTTGTGTTCCAAAACTATTTTGTGAAAAAGAATTATTTATTAATATTATAAAAATAATACTATATAAAAATAAATTGTATTTTAGGTAGAGATGTCACGAATATTGGATTGGGAAATATACCGGATTTTCGGCAATTGGTTCAAACCGAATACCGAATATTCGGCCAAATTTTTAATTTATTAAATATCGAGTAAAATCAAAAAATTTTATAGAAAAAATCTTGTCCAAAAACTTCAAAATATTCCGAAATTTGCAAATTTTTTATTTTAAAAAAACAGCTAATTTAACAAATTTGTATAAGCCGAAATTTTCGTAAGCCGTAGTACAAGTATTTGAATCGTCAAAACGTGCCAAATAGTGACCGAACATTAGTGACATCTCTAGTTTTATGTAATAAATTTTATCATTTTATTTTTTACAAAGTTTACCAACAAATTATATATTTTTAGAATGCATGAATATTACAAGTGATAATATTAATTAAACTTATTTGAATTAAAAGTTTAGATTGATATGGGTATGATACTACATTTAGCTTTTTACTTTAAATTATTTTTAAATTTATTGTTTATATACATACACACAAACGAATAAAGCGCCAAAATTGTATTTTGGTGGCTACAACCAATAAATTTGGTTAGCAGAACCATATTAAAATGTGATTTCTGATTATTTTGGGTCTTTAAACGGAAAATTATTTGTGTTAACCATAATGTTGTTGTGTTAACCAATATTCTGTTACCGATTTCAGTCGTAGTAACTGAGTTTTAGTTGGAAAATGGCAAAAGTTTTGTCTGTGTCTATAAATAAATTGTACCCCAATAAGCAATTTTGCTTGAATTCAAGCCAAATTAAAGTGTAATTCAAGCCCTATTTTCCAATTTCAAGAAATTAATAATACTTGATTTACACTGTAATTCATAGCATACTCCACCAAAATAGATACTTGAAACTCCAGTCAAACATTTCAGTGAAAATACGCTTTAATTCAAGCCTTGAAATGCACTTTAATTCAAGTTCAAACAACACTTTAAAAGTGGTTGTATTCAAGCCCTATTTTCAAGCTTAAATCAAGCCTATTAAAACACAAACAAATATATTCTGTGCAATTTATTTGCATTAATTAAATTAAAAATTCATTTGACAAAGTATATTAAACATATTAACATTTGCAAGTTCATTTTACACCAATTATCTGAGCCGCGAGAAACTATTTTCCATATTCTTACTCCTTTTTCTAGTGATTTGTCCTTTTTTCTGTCAGGATTTTGAGCTAGGAGAAAAGAAGATTAGAAACAAGTTTGAACCTTAACAAATGCAATTTACTTACATTATTATTAGAATCCAAGGAAGAATTCAGTTTTTTTTTAATATCCACAAGATAATTATTTTCCATTTTTTTTTTATTGACAGAGGAAAAACACTTAAATTAAAGCACAATTCAAGTATTTTTTAAAGCAGGGGAGTTGTTAGTTTTGCATTGCATATTATGTACATTAAATATCAAATTTAACCATTTACATTTTTATATTTTTTTATGAACTTATAACTTGTTGACTTAAAAATTATATATTTTTAGATTGCACGAATATTGTTAAATATTATATATTAAATGTTATAAAAACTTTGGATTGAGTTTGGCCTTTATGTGGAATTATCTTCGTTTGGAGATCTGAAACAAAAAATTATGTTAAAAGATGTTTTCGCAAAGAATTTTTTATTTAAAATTTTCATATTACCTTTTTAAAAGTATAAAATAACCTATTGAAATTGATATTGTTGAAGAGGGATAAAAAATAGTGGTTTAAAGCCTGAAAAAAAAAGGTTTATTAAAGTATTAATTAAAAAAGAAAACTAATTTTTCATTACCATATCTCGTTGTAATTCATATTTAATAAAACGAATTCATCGGGATCCATCTCAACATCAAAGAACATAAAAATAAAGAAATAAAAGGGCATAGATCTGTATTAGAATAAGACATTTTCGAAATATTAATTTGGTTTAGAATGAAAAGTATCAAAATTGAAGGAAACGGTGTAAAATAACAATGTTGATACAAATCTCTTTAAAATGTTCTTCAATAAATCTACTGAAGTTGATAAAATTGTTTCGGAATCAGGCAATTTTAACGAACCATTAACACGAATATTCTGTATGAAAATATTGAATTTATATTAAACTCAAAACAAATTAAAAAATCTTTAACGATACGTTTTTATTCTGCCACATTTTCAATTTATATTCAAAAATAACTCGAGGGCCATATGCAGAATCTGAAAGCTTATAAGACATTTATCCGTTTCCGAACAATTGACGAAACCTGGAATTGATTTGTAAGAGCATATTCATGCATATTTTGCCCTTAACGTCATACTTTTGAATGTTTTCATTTTACGAACAAATTTTTGATAAAAGAGTTTTTCAAAAGCATATTTTTGCTATTTTTAGAACTGAAACTCATTTTAAGAGCATAGTTTTATATTTAAAATTTTTTTTATTTGATCAAAAAATGAAATCTACAAAAAAATATAATTAAAACCTTTGTTGAATTTAGTGTTCTATACATTTTTGCAAATTTGTTTAAACTCTGATGAAAACTACATTTTATAATACGAATTTTAAAGAAATATTTTTTAGACAATATTTTCCATTTTCTATGGTCATAAAATTGATTTTTAAAGCATATTTCTAGTTGGCCTGATTATAACTACATATTAAAAAATTTAAGGAGATATCAAAAACTTTCTAAAATTCATTCAGTTTAAATTTAAAAATAGAGAATTAGAGTGTTCAAATTTGTTTTAATAAGTCTGTAGAAAATCAAAAAATTCCAAAGTTTTATTTTATTATCTTAAACAATTTAGAAGTTTAAAAATTAGAACGATGTACGTTAGGTTCCCCTACAACGCAATAAGTTGGGATTCAATCCAGCCTTGTTTTGGTCAGTTAATGCTATCGTTATTTATCAGTCAATCTTTTGACCTTAGCACATTGACATGAACAGATTGCATTAACTCTTAGAGGATACTTTCACATGCTAAGTTGATATTTTGACTGATTTCGAAATAGATATGTATAATAAGTGTCAAAAATCAATTTAGCTAATGATAAACATCCTCGAAAAATAAATGAGATACTAGGTTAAAATTCATATTATGCGCGTATTGTTACCATGAACCGCTGCATGATTTAACCACAAACTCAATGCCCGAATATAAATACCGAACCTTACAGCAAACTGAACCAATTAAAGGGCAAACAACATTATTACGCTGATGCTCAACAATTATACTTTTTAAACTAATAGAAGTCTATGATTTTTATAATATAAGGCTGGGAATAGCTTTAAAATTTTTGAAAAAATTCTAAATATGCAACAAATTTAAGCAAACCTCTTAATAAAAATGTCCATACATTTCCCTAAAGAAGAAAAATATCAATCAATTTTGCGAATGATAACATCATTGAAAAATAAATGCTGATCCACGCATGCTCCTGAGAGATTCTAGGTTAAAATTCATAATATACTTATTTATATTAGGTGTCCTACAAGTTTAAAAATTATAACGATGTACGTTAGGTTTCACTACAACGTAATAAGTTGGGCTTAAGGCCAGCCTTATTTTGATCAGTTAAACGCTATCATATATTTACCAGCCACATTAGTGACCTTGGCTCATTGACATGTGCAGATCACATTAATAAATGATTGATCCACACATGCTCATGCGAGATTCTGGGTTAGCCATGATTATAGGAGCGAATGTTGCTGTGAACCGCGTCCTTTAACTAACCCCAAACTCAATGGCCGAATGTAAATTCCGAACCTTACAGCAAACTGAGCCAATTATAAGGACAAACAACATTATTACGCTGATGCTCAACAATTACATTTTTTAAACTTGTAGAAATTAAAAACTTTAATTAATATCGTTAAAACCTCCTGCGACTTTATTAAGAGTTAATGAACCCCAACAAAAGCATTTATATGTTATTTTAAATTTTTGAATTCGTCTATATCTCGTTATATATATATTTATTGTAAATTTTATTGTAAAATGAAATCTAATAATTACCTCAATTTTTTAATTGAAAATGTTTTTTTTTACAAATTATTGAATAATTTTACAAATTATTGAATATTTTTACAAATATTGATTTTTCCTAAAAAAGCCCTAATTTCAATTTTCCCTGTATAAGATAAAAAAATTCTATTTCAAATAAACTTTTCTTAATGTGTTAACAAATTAAAACTTTTAATGTTACAACATTACATCGAAATCATTGATAATGTTGCTATTTGTATATTTTAAATCCATTTAAAAAAAACATCTGCTTTTTAAAATGTTCAATGGGGACATTATTTTAAATTTTTTTTAAAAGATTAAAGTCATTTTGAAGAGATAATTATTTAAAATTATAACTATATATAAATTTTTTTTTTAATTTTCTACAAGTTTAAAAAATTATAACGATGTACGTTAGGTTTCCCTACAACGCAATAAGTTGGGCTTAAGGTCAGCCTTTTTTTGATCAGTTAAACGCTATCATATATTTACCAGCCACATTAGTGACCTTGGCTCATTGACATGTGCAGATAACATTAATTCTTGAAGGACACTTTAACACGCCAGACTTAGCGAATTAAAATATTTTCCAAAAATAAATGATTGATCCACACATGCTCATGCGAGATTCTGGATTAGCCATGATTATAGGAGCGAATGTTGCTTTGAACCGCATCCTTTAACTAATCCCAAACTCAATGGCCGAATGTAAATTCCGAACCTTACAGCAAACTGAGATAATTAAAAGGACAAACAACATTATTATGCTGATGCTCAACAATTACATTTTTTAAACTTGTAGAAATTAAAAACTTTAATTAATATTATGTGATAATACATAATGAAATAATAAAAAAATGGTAATAAAAATAATATTATTAATACTAATATTATAATAATATGAAGAAATGTATTAAAAGGTGACAATAAAAAAGCAAAAAATATTATATTCTGTACAACAGAGTGGTGTAGATATAAAAAAGAGAATTATAAAGAATGAGCACAATTTATTTTAAATAAGACCGTCACCAAAGCAACAGCTATAATCTAATTTATATATTAGTGTTTTTCTTTGATTTGCATGTAATAAGAAATTATTGAAAGAGTCAAACAAAACAACAACAAAAAATAAGAAAGGGGTTTCCCCGAAAACATAAGAAAGCGAAAAATGAACAGAACAGAAACAGAATAATCAATTTCTGAATAGGAAACAGCTCCTAAAATAACAGGTCAAGTATTCTCAAAAGATTACTTGTTATGTTGTCTGCTATTTATAACAATTTTGGCAAACTTTTCTTTCAGGTGAATAAAAATATATATCTAGTTATTAATCGATTTTGGAATATATATATATATATATATATATATATATATATATATATATATATGTATGCACAGCGCATAGTTTAGAGACATTTATTCGGAACGCGCTGTATGCGCTGTGCATACATATATATATATATATTTATATATGTATGCACATCGCATACTGTTGGGACATTTATTCGTTCCCCCGCATATTTTAGGGACATTTGCTTACTTTGGAGACTGTCCCCTATATATATGTCCCCTATTTATATAAATAAATACAATTTATTTAAAAATCTCTTACTTACCAATAAATATTTGCAGGTACTGTTCCCCCTTTAGAGCTGTGATTTTGATTCTCCATTAACTAAAAACAATTTCAAAGGAGGAGTTAAAAAATATTTAAATAAAATGAACTTTTAATTAAAAGTGCTATTTAACATTTTTATAAAAGTTACTTTTTTAAAAAGGTACTTTTATAAAAGGTACTTCATATAAAAGGTACTTTTTATAAAAGGTGCTTTTTCTACAAAAGGTACTTTTTATATAAGGGATTTTTTTATAAAAGGTACTTTTTTATAAAAGGTACTTTTATATAAAAGGTACTTTTTTATAAAAGGTACTTTTTTATAAAAGCTACTTTTTTATAAAAGGTACTTTTTTATAAAGGTACTTTTTATAAAAGGTACTTTTTTATAAAAGGAACTTTTTTATAAAAAGTATTTTTTAATAAAAGATACTTTTATAAAAGGTATCTTTTATAAAAGGTACTTTTTTTTAAAGGTACTTTTTTATGAAAGGTACTTTTTATAAAATGTACTTTTTATAAAAGATACTTTTTATTAGAGCTACTTTTTATTAAAGGTACTTTTTATAAAGATACTTTTTATTAGAGGTACTTTTTATTAAAGGTACTTTTATAAAAGGTACTTCTTATAAAAGGTACTTTTTCTATAAAAATCACTTTTTATAAAAGGTACTTTTTTATAAAAAGATATTTTTTATAAAAAGGTACCTTTTATAAAAGGTACTTTTTTTTAAAAGGTACTTTTTTATAAAATGTACTTTTTATAAAAGATACTTTTTATTCGAACTACTTTTAATTAAAGGTACTTTTTATAAAAGGTACTTTTATAAAAGGTACTTTTTATAAAAGGTACTTTTTATAAAAGGTACTTTTTATAAAAGGTACTTTTTATAAAAGGTACTTTTATAAAAGGTACTTTTTATAAAAGGTACTTTTTATAAAAGGTACTTTTTATAAAAGGTACTTTTTATAAAAGGTACTTTTTATAAAAGGTACTTTTTATAAAAGGTACTTTTTATAAAAGGTGCTTTTTCTATAAAAAGCACTTTTATAAAGGTACTTTTTTATAAAAAGGTATTTTTTTATAAAAAGGTACGTTTTTATAAAAGATACTTTTTTATAAAAGGTACTTTTATATAAAAGGTACTTTTTTAAAAAAGGTACTTTTTTATAAAAAGTATTTTTAATAAAAGGTAGTTTTTATAAAAGGTGCTTTTATAAAAGGTACCTTTTATAAAAGGTACTTTTTTTTAAAAGGTACTTTTATTAGAGCTACTTTTAATTAAAGGTACTTTTTATAAAAGATACTTTTTATTAAAGGTACTTTTATGAAAGGTACTTCTTATAAAAGGTACTTTTTATAGAAGGTGCTTTTTCTATAAAAGGCACTTTTTATAAAAGGTACTTTTTTATAAAAGGTACTTTTTTATAAAAAGGTACTTATTATAAAAGGTACCTTTAATAAAAGGTACTTTTTTTTAAAAGATAGTTTTTTATAAAAGGTACTTTTTTTTACAAGGTACTTTTTATAAAAGGTACTTTTTATAAAGGGTACTTTTTATAAAAGGTACTTTTATAAAATGTGATTTTTCTATAAAAGGCACTTTTTTATAAAAAGTACTTTTTATAAAAGGTATGTTTTATTAGAGCTACTTTTTATTAAAGGTACTTTTTATAGAAGGTACTTTTTTATCAAGGTACTTTTTATAAAAGATACTTTTTTATAAAAGATACTTTTTTTAAAAAGGTACTTTTTATAAAAGGTACTTTTTTTTAAAATGTACTTTTCATAAAAGGTACTTTTTTATTGCAGCTACTTTTTATTAAAGGTACTTCTTATAAAAGGTACTTTTTATAAAAGATACTTTTTATAAAAGGTAATTTTTATAAAAGGTACTTTTATAAAAGGTAATTTTTATAAAAGGTACTTTTTATAAAAGGTGCTTTTTTCTATAAAAGGCCATATTTATAAAAGGCACATTTTTATAAAATGTACTTTTTTCATTTCTTTATAAAAGAAACTTTTTTGATAATAAGTACTTTGTTTAATAAAAAATGATTTTTTTATAAAACGTACTTTTTATAAAAATGTACTTTTTTATAAAAGCTACTTTTGTATAAAATAATTTTTTTTTATACATATAAAATATTATGTAGCTTGTTGCTTGTAGAGCCAATTCTGTTTGTTTTTTTTTTATGTATAACAAGTGAGCAATTTCTTTTATATATACGTAAAAAATTCTATCTTTTTTCACTTTTGTTCACTTAAAAGAACCACTTTTTATTAAATAATTTAATATACTTACATGTGTTTTTAATTATTAACTAATTTCAATTAATATTATTTTTTTTATATTTAACTTTAAATAAAATTTTTTAATTTTTAACTTTCACCCGCGACCGACTTTATCTTGTGAGGATTTCACTCGACTGAAAAGAAAATCAAACACAAAGCAGTAAAGTAAATCTCTTTAATTTTTTTAATGTTTAATTACTCACATTCTCGAATCAAAGAAGTTTATTAAAAACAAGGTCATTGAAGTTATTATGAACCTACTTCATTTAAGTAAATGCATATAAATCTTTAAAAAAAATAGTTTTTTTTTTTGTGTAACAGATTTTTAGGAAATAAATAATAAAGGCGAGTATGGCTTCCTTTGCTTTAATGATAAACTTCTTTATTTTAAGTAAACTGTTTCTAGTTTGTGTTTTATTATTTTTTTTAGTAGTAGTAAAGAAATTTGTCGTCAAAACAAAGGTGTGATTATTTCGTATTATTAAAGATTTCCTTAAGTTTAGTAAGTACATACTTGGAATTTTTTTTTATTTTGTTTTAAAAATTAGGGATGTTTTCAATATTTTTATTTAAGTATGCATTTACTTAAATTTATTATGTAGTTATTTATGATACTTTTTGGTTAATCGATTTAATGAATATATTGCCTTGGTTTTATTGCTATAATATTTTTTTTTATTATTCTACTGAAAGTTATTTATAATATTAAAGAAAATATCTTTAATTTTAAGCTAATGTTTAATAAAAAAAATATTGTTGTTTTTGTTATATAATGGCTAGATTTAAAGAAAAACACCCTTAACTTAATGATAACCATCATTACCCCAATTATATAATTCTTTAATTTAAGGAAAACTTTTAATGATATTTTGCTAATTTTTTTATTTTATTTTGAAATTATTTCATTTGAGGTAATATTTCATAAATTTAAGTAAATATCTCCTTGGACAAAAACTCTCTAATTTTTTTTATATCCAATGTTATTTAAGGGCATGTATACTTAAATTACTGATACAACACTTTCATTTTTATATTTCCAACTTTATGATTTTTCATAATTTTAAAGAAAATGTCTTTACTTTAATGTCAACATTAATACACAACATATTTAAAAAATAAATTTAATGTTGTGAGTACATTTAAAGAAATAATCCCTTAACTTAATGTTAACACGAATTAAGCAATTATATTATATTCTTATAATTGAGTAAACATTGCTTTAATATTATGTCTCATTTTATTTTATATAGTTTAAAGAAATTTTCTTTAAACTTCTATAATTTTAGCATTAAAAATTTTTTAAACATGTTTTTTGGTTAATGTGAGTATATTTTTTCTTATACTGAGTATGAAAAATGTAATTGGTTTAAATAAATTGTGTGATTAATTTAAGTAAATCCAAAATTATGGACTGCAATCAAAGAAATTATGTCTTTTTATGTCCTTAATTCTATTTTTTTCAAACAAAAATTTTGTTTACTTATTTTTTGTATATAAAATCTTCATAATAAAGAATTTTTCTTTAAAATTATTAATATTGTACACATTTCAAGGAAGTTTTTACTCAATTCAAGAACATACCAACAGGGTGAAATTAAAGAAAAAAAATTCCATATATCAAAGATCACCAATTTTTGCTTGTACTTTAAATAAGTAAATTTTTCTTCACATTAAAGATTTTTTTTTTATTTTAAAGAAATATTTCTTAAATTAAAGAAAATTATATGCCCTTAATTTAAAGACATTTTGACCTTAAAAAAAAGTTATACTTTTTTTTGAGTGTATGTAGAAAAAAATGAACTAAGGAAAGGAAAACGCCAACCTTCCATATATCCTTTGGGTAGTAAAAAGTTTTTATATTTCCCTTAAATTAAGACATATATATCCTTAAAAATAAAAAAAACTTTAAGTTTTTCAGAAAATTGGCAATCTGTTTTAAACTAAAAGTAGCAGAAATGACCGAATTATTTATAACAAATCCTTAAAATTAGATTAAAGGATATATTGAGGGTGGGCGTGTCCATACTTGGAGTTTAATATAAATCAGTACACTCATTTTGAATGCTATTTTTTATTATTTTTTTTTGCACGAACGACCCACCCCCTCCCACGAACCAACATCACCATTGACGAGGTTAAAGTCAAAACAAACACCAAGCATAGTCTTTGTACTCTCCAAGTCGGAAGTATAATAAGCTCTATTCTTTGTTCCTAGATGGAAAACTACGATCATATCTCCAATCCAAACCATGTAGGCAGAATAACAAAAATTGTCTCTGTACGGACTCAAGCGAGTTAGCATGAAATAAAATGAAATAAAATATTTCGAAGACAAAAAAAAACACATCTTTGCAAATTTTCATATCGACTGTAAAAAGAGACTTTTTTTGAGATATATCGGATTTTTTTTTATTAGAAAATTTCAGACAAACTTCTGAATTTTTAAAAAGTAGATGTCACCAGTCGATATCCCATAGAATAGTCTATCGATAAAGATTTATTTCAAAATTTTACAATGTTACAGTTAAGCACAGTTAATTCAAATATTAACATACTTTTCCTCAAAATTCCCACTTTTTACAAGTTTGACCCCGCCTACTTTGCCCACTTATTTGAAAAATTAAAAAAGTTGTTCTTATATTTTATAGGACAAAAAGGAGAGTTCAGAAATAAAGCGTCATATGTAGAAATTGCTGAAATTGTTTTGAGAAAAAATGAAATAAAACCGTAATAAAAAACTTTACAATTTACATTAAATTGTAGCATAAATGTTAGACAAATAAAACTGAAATATACACAGACCTCTATAAGGGTATCACACATATTTTCCGTATATGCTATACGAAAAGATATACATAAATATTTAGAGAAAAAAAAAAATAGAACAAATTACCATATGAACACTAGGGTTATAACTTTTTTAACAAAAAAAAAAAACACGGGTTGCCACGTTGTACTGATAATAAAAATCGTTTTTTTAAGTCAATTTGGAACAAAAACATTCCGCACCAAATCGAATTTCTAAAAGCTTATCTTTTTGTTTTTTTTTTTTTTTTTTGAAAGTAGTATACTCTAAAAAATGATTGTAAATTTACTACTGTAAACGAGTAAAGTTTCATGTATTATTACGCAAATTCGGTAAATTTATACATCAAAATGCGTAAAACTATTTTGCGCACACTTTTATATACAATAATACACACTTACAGTATTTTTACCAATTATTTGTTTACAATTAAACACATTATGCCTAAAAGTAGTACTATTTTGTTAATAAATTTTTACGCACAAAGTTTGTAAATATACTAACTTATAAATAGTAATAAATATTTTGACGTTTTAAATTGAAAAAAAAAATAAAAAAACATGCTAAAAAAATCTAAAAATTTAAATTTATTGATAATTTTTGGTAATTAATAATCAAAATTTGTGATAGTGAATTAAAAAAAACTTCCTAATGTATCAAAAAAATATACATCCATAATTAGAAACGGAATTTCCAAGTGTTTGCAGCCTAATTGTGGAAAAATATTTTCAAAATATAATATATGCACAGAGCTTAAAGAATTAAATTCTTCATTCTATTTATTCAGTCGGGTTTTACTCAATCGGTTTAAAAATATCGCCAATATTGAAAC
>CM037852.1:130647492-130675822 GCA_021234595.1 Delia radicum
TTGTTTTGATTTTTTTTGTTTTTGTTGTATTGTAAACGGATCTAATCAGATAAAGAACAGCTGGCAATCTATCAAAATTTATAGGTAGGACCTTTAATTTCTTTTTGTGTTGTATAGTGTAGTGAAGTGGAATTACGTAGAGCTGAAACAAATGTATGCTGAAAATGCAAATTACCCAAACATTGAAAAAGTTTCCGCAAATACAACAGCCCTACAAACAGACTACATGTGTGTGTGTCTTACAATTTGTAGAAAAAAACAAAGAAAAACAAGAACAAAACTGAAATAATTTCAAATAACTGACTGGAACATTTATTTTTACTGATGTGTAGTTAAAACTTGAACAAATATTTTAACTTACTATTGATTTATTCGTACGTAGTTTTTAGTTATTTAAATCAATATTTAAAAAATAATTATCAACACGAACATTTGATTTAAAGGAAAATTAAGTAGACCCGCATTTCAAGTGATTTATCATTTATGTTCAATTACATTTTAAATTAATTTAAACTACAAACTATTTGGAGTGTACACTCAAAAAAAAGTTTGTATAGTCAGCAAAAAATTTTGCTGAGTCAGCAAAATTTTAGTCAGGAGGATGCTTGCAAAAAAGTTGCTAATGTCAGCAAAATCAGCTCGCTGATTTTCAGCAACAAAATTTGTAGATTCAGCAAAAGTTTTGCTAACACTTAGTAGATTAGAAATAAAAAAGCCTTGCTAAAAATTAATAAATTTTTTGCTGAATTTTAGTAGACTGAAAAAAAACGCAAAAAAATTTGTAGAAAAATTGTAATTTAGTTAATTTATTTGCTGAAAATCATAAAAACATATTTTGTGATTCTTTTAAAAATAATTTACTATAATGACGAAATATAAAAATTTTCATTTTCCCACATTGACGACATGAATTAATTTAATATCTGAAAATATGTAGTAATAAATATATATAACATAACAAAAATTTTCTTTCAACTACTTACATCAATGGTATTCTAAATGATGCTTTCTTTTAAAGAACGCAACTGCCGAAGATAATTATAGAAACGAAACGAAAACATAAACAAAAACAAACGAAACGAAAAAACAAGCCCTTTTTTGCAAAAAGAAAAAGGAACCATAAAAATCTACATAAGATGTGTGTCTTTGTCTTTCGCTTTACTCTGTCTACATGCTGTATATGTTTGTTTGCAATTTGACCACACTAGATTATTAATGTATTAACATTTATTATAGAAATACATATTAAATTTAAATATTTTCTTTTGTCTTTTATTTTATTAATAGACAATTATTTTCACAAGCCGGTGACAACGAAAATTTAAGTTGCTTTAATCCTCAATTTTGTTTTATGTATGAAAAAGAGATAGAAAAGTCTTCCATGGTTGATTTTTTTATATGTCTTATTAGAGTTGTACTTTTAGTATAATTTTCCTCTTCTCTATTACATTTGACATGCCGCGACATCTGCTTCATTCAGCGTATATCTTTCAATCTGGTTGTCGTCCACACTATTAATGTGCTATCAGCACAATTTTTTTTTAGCAAAATTAATTAGTAAAACATTAGTATATTAGTAAAGCATTAGTATAAAACGGTTAAGTGCTGAATAAGTATAACAAAAATTTTAGCTGAAAACACGATTTGAGCTAAAAATTTTGCTAAAAAAATAGTATACCTGATTTACAAGACGTTTTACTAACTTTTCTACTAACTTATTTTTTTGAGTGTAGGGCAGGAAAAGAACTGTTCGTAACAAATCGAAAATTAATGAAAATAAAATCTATGCATTCTTTACTGCTTCAAAAGAGTTAGAAAGCACAAACAAACTGCCTTCCTTAATAGAAAGGACTATGTACACACAAATAAAAAGTTTGCTATTTGCCAACTGAAATTTGGTTACTACGACTAAAATTCGGTTATTTCAGGTCGGCTGGTACAATTCACATTAGTTTTAACACCAAAGCTTGGTTATTTCAAATAAATTTTTTTGCAACACCCAAAATATTCTGAAATCTAATGTAAATATCGTTGAACTAACTGAATTTATAAGTTGTTATCATTAAAATACACTTTTTAATTCGGTTGGTACTTTATTTCTCCGTATGTACAGCCATGTTTACATGTGTTATGAGCAATAAATAATACATACATTAAAATTCCTCATACGCCATATATATTTTTGTTAGACTATTTAAAAGACACCCTTTAAAATAGGCTTAAATATTCACCCAAAAATCACATACAAAACTGTATATGGGCTAATATCAAAAATTTTAAATCCTTTGAAGCTGATATTATTTTAAATAACTTTAGCAATTCTTATATTTTAGAAAGCGGGTTATACGTTTGTATTAACAACACTTCAACTCGTAGGAGTGAAACATTTTAGGGATGTAGGTCCATATTTCTGTTATCGTTAAGCAAAGTTGACAAAATTCAACAAATCGTTTGAAACAACCTCACTTTTTCTCAAATTTTTGTGTTTGGGGGCTTTGAACTTTTGTATTTCATTTGGTATTGCATATACAGGCGCTTATCCAGCTTTTCTATTTGGGGTGGGAACTTTTTTGGTCAAAAAATCTTGAGAGTATGTTGGCCTTTATTCGGTATTCTGCACAATAGGCATGTTTCTTGTACTTGTCAAGCATCTGCTATTAAATAAGCCTATTACCCAATAAAAAATTATATGTCCATAACTATTGGTTAAAGGATAACTGTACAAAAAACTATATTTTTGCCAAAAAAAAAATCGAGAAATTTATTTTACATTGAAATGTTTTGCAGAATAATTTCGGCGGTTTCTGCTAACACATAAACTCAAAAAACTACGATGATGACAATTTCCACAAAGAAAAGTTTTAGTGAACGTGAAATAATGCAAATGCTGTGTGAAATAAGGTAACTTTTCTTCATAAATTATCATTATTATTAACGAAAATAGATTTATAATGCAAAAATTTTATTGAGTGATTGAAGCTATTAATTAAAAATATATATTTTGCATACAAATTTTATGAAATTTTATTAAGGACGAGTTCAGCTGCTTCTATGGCAAAAATTCATTAATATTATGCAGAAAATTCTCATCAGTGTCTATAGTTTGGCCAAAAAGATATATTTTATCGTTTTTTGATTGCATTTACTGCGTTTTAGACAGTCTTCGATATTGCATTTAAATTCAAATAAATTGCACTGAAATTCTTCTATTGGAACTTTTTATTTAATTAATGTTAGTTTTCACAAAATTGTATGAAGAAATACAATTTTATTTATAAAAATTTTCTTTCACTCACTGAAAAGTTTTCATTACAAAACTGGTCTCATAAAACATATGTAGCTTTCCATACATTTCGCTTTTAGTGCAGGAAAGTTTAATAGATTTACTGAACAGTTTTATTATGTTTTGTCCAACAAAATTTCCTCATTGAGATTTTGAATATTAAATTTATGGAAAAGTGTGCTGACTACTATGTAAGTAAGACCACTGCAAATGTAGTTAAAAACAAATGAATTTCACTTGAAGAAAGGACAACTGTCTTTTGTTTTTTTAATGTTCAAAAAATTAACCACAATTGTAGTAAAAAATTACCCACATATCGCTCATTTACTGCAAGAACGTCACAACTCAAAAAACATGGTTTTTGAGTTAATGGCGCAGAATTATTTGTTATATCAACGTATCATATCGTGTTTAAAAGTCGTATTGGTATCTTGCATACTCACCCATTGAGAGAAATTATGTCGTTATTTTTTCTTTAAGGTAGGAGTAAATTGAAAACTATAGACTCGTTTTCTACAAATCCAAATTTTTGAGTTGTGACGTTATTGCAGTAAATGAGACATATGTTAGTAAAAAATAAAGAAACATTTATTTTTTATTGCTTATTTTTTTAAATAACAAAAAACGACTGTAAAAAATGAATGTAAAATCATAAAACAGTCATTTGATGTGGTTTGTTTTATTTAAATGAACTACAGGGCTAGTAATAAATGTAATTTTGTTCTATACATGACTGACATTTGCATTAAAAATAATGAAACTGTATTACAACTTAAACAACTACATATTTTAAAGCAGAAGTTCCCTGAGTGCATGAAATCTATAAAAACAACTGAATTGAACACTTTTTTCTATTTTGCAAAAGTTTGTCTACCAAAAAGTGGATTCGTGGCGTAACTTGTGGACCTTTAATTAAATGTTAATTTCAAATTTTCTCTATTCGGCCCAACAAATATTTTTCCATTAGCAAAATTTATTTTTTCCAACATTTTCGTACCGAAATGTTTTGTCAGACACTAAAAACACTGCCTGACGTAAAGCAAATTAACTTAATTTTTTTAATTTTTTCATAAAATTTCATATCTCATTAATTTTCATAAATTTCAAACTTTAGTTTTAAAATTTAATTCTCAAGTGTTAAACATATTTTATAAAGTTCTTTATTATTTCATTTATACCTTTTCTTAATTTTGGACTTCTATGAAATTGTTTAAAAACTCATATGGAGCGATTCATTGGCTTTGTTCTAATGCATTTTTCAAAACAATCATGAAGAGTTTTATTAATTCAAAAAACTTCTCAATATTTAAAAATTTATGAAATTGTTTAACTGTCGGAATGATTCATTAGTTTCATGATGATTATCATTAATTCCACAAACATTTCATAAACTTTGACTTTATTTAATCGTATTTCATAGACTCTATGAAAAGTTTCAATGGACGAGGGCCAGTGGCAGTTTTTATTAAAGCTATGAAAAAATGCATTACTGAAGTGAAGATAACTCTCTCAGTGTATGGTACAGTTTTTCCGAAAATGACTTTAATGTTTGGCACATCTTCTCGCTGTTTTTTATATACAAAAATTTGCAAATGCAATAAATTTGATTTCTTTCTATCGAAATCCAAGCACAAGACCAGTACTAATATTAATGGTAATTACTTGATTCCCAAAATCAAATTCGCTCTTAAGCTTTCTTTTCTATTTTTTTCGATTTTTGCTTATTTTATCGCTAAATAATTAATTGAGCTAAGCAAATGTTCGCACAGTGGACAAAGTCATATAAAAGGAGTTATATTAGTAAGAAAAAAGTTATTTTATCAAAGCGACGCCGATTTGTCAAAAATTTTACATTTCACCATTGCTTCCCAGGATGACCCCAAGATATATACTTTTCAAAAGTATTCACATATTACACTAAAAGTTAGAAAGAAAGCTCTGCCTACAAATCGCGCGTTTGGCATATAAGGCACTATATTAAAATAATTATTTTTTTTTTCTTAAACAACCTGTTTCTAATAGGTTTAATCTACCGTGATTGAATTTTAAAAACACTATATATAACAGACTGCATGTACATGCGCAAATTTTATAGTAATTTTGTGGAAAAACTGTAACATAAATCGAAAGATTAATTAATAAATTGATTCATTTTTGACAACTGAAGATTTGCGTGATGCCAATAAAACAATTGTATTATCTATCATGAAAATGATCAAACTTTTTGAAAAGCACCAAATAAAATCCAATATGACAATATCATATCAGATTTTTGGACTTGATGTAGAATAATATTTTGTCTAAATATATGAATATATAAAAAGTGCGAAGAAAAACAATTTTTGAATTTAATGAAAATGAAAATTATTCAAGTTCGAGACCATACTCTATATTTCTTTATTAGGAAATTGTCCTAACAAATAATCTATAGAGTTTTTTTTTTCAAATTATTAATTGTACACTTTCAGGAATGTGTTGATAGATCTATTTCGGAAATATTTTAGGTTCAAATCATCAGAACACATTTTGAAAGAAATGACAATTCCATGCAAAACATGAAAAATTCATATTAACTAGTTTCCCACTAAATGAGAACTAATATATGAGCTCGAAGTTAAAGATTATCACCATTGATCAAAAATAAATTGAAAACTTGTTCATTGGTAGATATATAATACACGATTTTTGTTTTTTTCCTCCTTTTAATTTCACACTTGTTTTCCTTTATTTAAAAACAAGAAGTAAAGGGGAGTAAGCAAGACCGTACTTTGTCTTTTATTATTATTTTATTTTATTATTTATTATTATTATACATATTAGTATTTTTTTAATACATGCTGTAAACTTTTTGAAATCAATAAACAAAATGTAATTTTAAGAAATTTTAGAAATTTAAAACTTAAAACCGCCATAACTTTTGCACCCCTTCCCAAAAGTCATTCATGCAAATAGATTTGATGTGCCTGAATGTGGGTTATAATTGTGTAAAATGCTATTGATGTGCTAAAACTTAAACTTTTAAATAATTCTGAGAATAGCCCATATAACGTTTTGATGTAACCACATTTTACTAATTATACACAAGTGTTTGTTGTAATTAGTTTTCAATTAAATTTAGATTATACTGCTTTTGTTTTGTTACTTTACAAAATTGTTTGATAAAAAATAAAATTTATTTAAAATTCCATAACGTGGTCACATTAAAATTTTAAGTAATTGGTCAGTTTTTTATTAATCATACAAAATTTATAAGATTATTATTATTGTAAAATAAAATTGTAAAAATAAACCATAATCCTCTAATAGCCATACAGTTGTTCGAATATTCAATCAAGTCCAATGAGCGCATTTGCCACTGTTTATAAATATTACATTTTAGTTGTTGTAATTATTGTGGTTGTCAGATATGTTTATGTAAAAGTGTTTGTATTGGTGGTCAATTTAATATTAAAACACAGTGTTTTCATGTAAAGTCAATCAAATGACAAATCAACAACAATTTTTAAAAATTTTTTTTAATTAAACTTAATTTGATACTACAAAAAAAATTAATTGAACAATATTAGATGTTATATTTAAAATTTTGAAGAAAATATTTTTTATTTCTGTGACATTAAAGTTGCATTTTAAATATTAACTGTACTTATATGTAGTTATGAATTTAAAAAATCGTTAGATTTTGCAAAACAATTAATATATTTTAATTTCTTTGAAAGTACGAAACTTAAGTTTTAAAATTTTTTGCTCAATGCAAAATCCGATAAATTGTCAATGACTGAGTTAACTCACTAATTGAAGGTTATGACTGGTTTAGACAAACCTTAACATAAGCTTTATGTAAAGCCCAGATTTGTACGAATTAACATATTTTGCGAAAGTTATAATAAATTCAAAATTAAACATAAGAATACTTGTTACCCGAACGAAATTGAAGTTGTTAGGGTAGTATATCATATTAGTTCTGATTTTTTAATTAAGATATAGTTTTGTTTGCTCGGGTATAAATAGATTCATTAAAACACAATTTCTAAAATTCAATTCCACTCTATGAGCATTTGCATTAAATTTGTCTAACAAATTTTCGTCAATACTGATACAATATGAATGCGTAGCAATAGTGAGTAGCATTTGCAATTCGCTACTTTTCTATTAAGGATAAAATGAATGAGTTGGAATATAAAACCACATAACTGAAGTAAAATCAAATCAAAATGAAAAATATTTCATGCGTTAACTACACTTTCATTAATTTTCGTTTAAATATACTCAATTTAATGTAGGAGTTTACTACCTTAAGTTGGATACATTTTCTACTAGTGCACAGAAAAACAGTTTTCTTTTTTTTGTCAAAAAGTCGTTTATGGAATTGGCAAAAATCAATAATACCAGTGTGTTAACTGACGTGCGACTTCGTCAAAAGTAAAAAAATCTTTTAAAATATTATGCTAATTTTGAAAGATTCAAAAAAGCCGATTTTTTTGTTATTTGCCTCTTGCCGACTAGCTGCTTCACGTTTCAACTCACGTTTCAACTCACGATATGACCAACATATAAATGAAAATATTTAGATTAGGATCTCATATGAAAGGTTTTTCTCAGGCGCGGCCAGCGGTGTATAAGACATGCCAAAGTATTTCAAGACATATCCTTTTAAAGGATATTCTGTAAAAAAAAATGATTTTTATATTTTTTGTACAGAAATTTTTGTGATACAAATACCACATTGACATTTTTTAATCTATAGTCGATATACAGTAGTGGTCAAAACATTTGGAACTGAGATCGCATTTATTGTTTTCATTGATTTATTTTCTTCAAATCACACTTAGTTACTAAAATTTATTTTTTACGTATTCTTCATACATTGTTTTATGTTAAACAAATAAACAAAAATTAATTCCGTTAAATTAAAACAACAAAAAAAACTAATAATAATAGATGAATCCAAAATGCAAGTGTTCAAAACATTTGCAACTCTCATTATTCTCACTCTTAACGAAACAATTTATACTAACAAATGCTAGCAGAGATTTCAGGCCGTTACATTTTTTAAACAAATTTATTATAATTATAGTTCTTTAATAGTTGTAATAAGATGTTGGAATCATAACATCGCAAGAATAATTTTTGTAAAATATTACAGGAAATAAATACAATTCTGATTTTAAATCAAAAGTTTTAAATGATTTTTCAAAATGGACTTTCCAAAAAAGAAATTTCTATAAAGTACTCCGTTCCAAAATCAACGATTTGCCGCATTGTTAACAGTGGTAACATCCACACAACTCATAAAGGTGGAAGACCCCGTATTACAACTGTAAGAGAAGATCGGAAAATCCAGAATTTTTTTACAAAATATCCCAAAGCAGTTCCGAGAGAAGCTAAAACTGAACTCTTAATAGATGCCAGTCTTCCCACCATTAAAAGAAGAGCCCGAGAATATGGTCTTTGAATCTATAAATGTACAAAAAAACCGTTTTTGTCGGAAAAAAAACCGAAAAGCTCAGCTTGACTTTACACGCACCCATTTGAAATGGACTCAACAGCAATGGAAAAATATATTGTGGTCAGATGAGTCTAAATTCAACCTCCGGGGATCAGATGGAAGAGCCAATGTTCGAGGATCACGAGGCGAAAAGTTTAATCCCAGATACACAACCGCCACAGTGAAGCACGGAGGTGGAAACATTATGGTGTGGGGTGTTTTTCAGGAAACGGGATTGGCCCAATTCACCGCATTACTAGCACAATGACGGCCACAATCTATAGAGATCTTTTAAGTTCAGTTATGCTTCCGTATGCTAAATGGGAAATGCCACGCTCATGGACCTTCCAGCACAACAACGACCCAAAACACGGCGTGGTTTGTAAAGTTTGGCTGCAAGAAAATTAAATTAATAGCATGTCGTGGCCGGCTCAATCTCCCGATCTCAACCCGATTGAGAACATGTGGATGATTGTAAAACGGAATATCGGCAAAAAAGTATTCCGAAATGGTGATGAACTTTTCGTCGAGTGGAATGAAATTTCTGACGATTATATTAAGAAGCTCATTGCCTCAATGCCTACGAGGTGTTCAGAAGTTATACAAAATAATGGCTACGCTACAAAATACTGAGCGTTAAAACCATTGTTTGTATTTCCTGTTAATTACTTTAAGAGTTGCAAGTGTTTTGAACACTGCACTATCGACTTATTTTGTTAAAATTACTTTTTTTTATTTTTGAGAAGTTATGAAAAATTTTTTTTGTATTTGTAAAATAATATGCTATAACTGAATGTAATAAAAAAAAAAAACAAAAACTTATACCACAAATATTTTAATCAAAAAAATTATAATTACCTAAACCATGATTTCAGTTGCAAATGTTTTGAACACCACTGTAAGTAAGCAAATGTTTCAGATGTTTTCGAAATTTTGCACTGGTTCGCATTTCAACAAAAATTTAATAGGATGAGAAAACTATGTTCTAATCAGTTCAATTTCGTCATTAATACTTTTCTTTAGTCAAGTGCATCATCTATGTGTCGAAATAATTTAAAATTTTGCAAATTGAATGCATTTTCCACGGTTGTCTAAACTAAATTTGAAAATTTTTTAAATTAATGCAATCTGCAAGCCGACTGAGTTTCTAGTTGTTGTATACACAGAGAAAAATTTAGGTTTTGCCAACAGAAATTCGGTAACTACGATTTAAATTCGGTTATTACGAATTATAGATGGATGGCACGACTTTACATTAGTTTTCATAACGAAGTTCGGGTAATTCAACTAAATTTTAGTTACAACCCAAAATATTCAGAAATCCAATGTAAATATCGTTGTAAAGGGTGTTTTTTTTTCATAGAGGTATATAATTTTGAAATCGAATTAAACAAAGATGAATTCTTTAAATTGCATGAAATTTACTTTATTTGAAAGATAATCTTGTGGTATTATAATTTAAATATCACTTCTGGCATATGACCACCACGGCTGGCTCAGACTTAATCTAATCTGGAGGTCCAATTTTCGATGACTTTTTCCAACATTTGTGGCCGTATATTGGCAATAACGCGGCGAATGTTGTCCTGCAAGTGGTCAATCGTTTCGGGCTTAGGCCGATAGTCCCCACAGAAAATAGTCCAGCTGCGTTAAATCGCACGATCTTGGAGGCCAATTCACGGGTCCGAAACGTCAAGCTATGCGGTTACTAACCGTTTTCTTCAATAAATCAATTGTGGTACGAGTTGTGTGACATGTTGCGCCGTCTTGTTGCTCAATTGATGAACGAAAAAGTCAGTAATCATGGCTCTATAGCGGTCACCATTGACTGTAATGTTCTGACCAGCATCGTTTTTAAAGAAGTGCTTACCAATGATTCCACCAGCCCATAAAGCACACCAGTCAGTTTTTCTGGATGTAACGGTGTCTCAGCATACACCTGAGGATTTTAATCACTCCAAATACGGCAGTTTTGTTTATTGAGGTATCCTTTTAACCAAAAATTCGCTTATGAAAATCGGGATCAAGGTAATATTGTATTGATCCCATTAACCGATCACCTTGCTGTGTGATCCTGCGGCTTTAATTGTTGCACGAGTTGGGTTTGTGGGCACGCAAACCAAGATCTTTCCGCAAAATCTTCCAAAAAGTGGATGGACACATATCCAGTTCCTGTGCACGATGGCGGATAGACTGATTGGGTACTTCCTCTACGCTACGCTCTTTAGCAGCAAAGAATTCTTCTTCTTCTCTGTGGATGCATATTATCATTTCGTGTACACGTGATGCGAAAACTTTCCATAGTTAATCGAAACAAGTGCTCTGATGGACGATTATGTTGATCGTAAATATAAAAAACACCTTTTATTAATTGAATTTATAAGTTGTTACCATTAATATACACTTTTCAATTTGGTTGGCACTTTATTTCTCTAAATGTAAGTTTGAAAATTCCGCTTAAAGAAAAACATTAAACCACGCGAACTTTTTTAAGGCATAATTTTTTTTTCTCGAACTCAAAACTTTTTTTTTCCTAAGCTACATTTTCATCATTACATCATTACGTCAACAAGAAACTGAATACATTTGCAGATTGCATTATTTAAAAATTTTTCTCAAAATTGTTTCCAGAGCACCGAAGAAAATGCACTAAATTTAGAAAAAACTTAAAATATTGCCATACATAGATGATGTACTTGCCTAAAGAAAAATGTTGATACCACTGCGTTTTTATTGAAATGCGAAGTAGTGCGAATTTAAGGAAAGCAGGTATAGACTTAAATCGACTAAGGAATACAATATGTCAATTTGACATTTAAATGACAAAAATCTCCGTAAAAAAACCTAAAATATTCGCATCTTTTATAGAATATCTCTGGAAAAAGGATATGCTTTGAAATGTTTTATATACCGTTGAACACGTATATAAAACATGTGATAGCAACATTGTATACATTGTCCTTAAATAAAGTGCAAAATTCTTTTAAAAAACTAAAAAAATAACTTTTTTGAAAACGGTCCAGATCATAGGATCTTAATGATCTAGATACCAAATATTTTGGGGATCAGCATAAAACAAAAACAAAACATAAATACATTTTGAGGGTTGGACGAAATAAATTTTTTTTTTCGTGAGTCGGTCTAAAATATGTATTTATAAGCAAAGTAAAAACTAAATGGCAGTTTAACTATGGCGACTAAATTTTTTATCTGATTCAAATTATGCAGTCCTTGTAAGTCCTAAATAAAATTTTTTCGACAATATTACGAATATTCTTACTCAGTTGTTTGAAGAATCTTTGAAGCTAAATTTGTGGTCAAATTATTAAACTTTATGTGTTGTATACTCTTGGCTAAATATTTAACACATTTAGCGACTTTGGGTCGAATTAATCGAATTAAATATTCTTGTACATACTTGCCAACTAATTTTGGGACAAATTGATGCACTTCTGAAAAATGTTGCTTCCATATCCAATATGGAAAAAAATATTTTTTATAATTATATATATTATATCTTAAATTATATAGCCCAAGTATAAAACATATTTTTTAATCTGAATGTATCATATTAGATCTAATCTGACACAATTATACATTATTTTATAATTATATGTAATAAGAAATAATATGATACAATTTTGTCCTTGCCAAATGTATTAAACTATACATAATTTAATACAATTATATACAATTAGATACAATTGTATATAAATATATTCAATTACATGTGCCATATGGAATCAAATATATATCCATAGTAATTGTATATTTTTACATATTGTATTATATGAAGTGTAATATAAAGAAAGTTATAATTATATATAATTTTATATGATTTTGTGTGAATATATATTTTGCAATATATAATTAGAAATAGTTGCATAATATATTATGTATAACTTTATTGAACTTTTTTTACTTGTTCGCTTATACATATGTCATCATAAACCCTTTAAATATTTAGAAGATATATAGCCTAGATTTATCGTATTTCGATCAGCTAGAAAATGTGTTAGCAACAATGAAAAAAAAATTGGCATTTTGGAATTATTTGTTGCGAATGTATACCTTTGTATCTTCCCGAAGATATAAAAAATTAAAATTTCTTCAAACAATCATTTTGTATCTATGCTCAGTATTGTCAAATTTTACACTTCTGCCTTGTTAGGTTTAATGTGAAAATCCTTGAAATGCGCTGCCTATATGACTTCAACGTTTTATGTAATTGATATCAATAAACTAATCGATTAAAAAATAACGTTATATTATCAAAAACTAATCGAATAAACATTATTTTATTGTTTTCAGATTTTTTCAAACTTTTTATGATTCTGAGCCCAAAGGAATTTCGTTTCGTAAATTTGCAATTATTTTTACAGTGTACAGAATGTTTATTGATGACCATGTCTACGATAATAATGTGAAAGGTTTATGACAAAACAATACTTTTTGACCACTCATAATCGAAAACGAGATTTTACATGAATGAACACAAATCGCTTCGACTTAACATCAACCCGGCTGCATTAAACGATAGCGAATGACATTTTAGGCATTTTAGTTGCAAGTTTTAAAATTATATCTAAATGTTCATCCTTTTTATATATAGTTCTATTCAAATATGTTAGCAAAAAAATCAGTAATGGTTAAATTTCTCTAATAAGAGGTTACCACTAAAATTTTAATTTTTACGAATCTTTCTACATATAACGTTTTTGCACTGATCATAGACGAATACACTACACATATAATGAGCACAAGTATTTAAAAAATTTGTTTAAAAATTTACTTTAATTGTCCTTTTGAAATGATAAAGACCTTTTAAAAGTGATAACGAAAATCTGAGTAAGCAGATTGTAAAAAAATATTGAAATTTTACATAAAATATTAAAAATACAATACTTTCGGAAAAATTCCGTTTATTTTTAAACCTCTCTGATAAAATCATCCATTTAAATCATTTCGATATTACAACTGGCGGGACAATGGCATTTAATTAAAAACCGCTATCTTGATAATACGAAGGCGGATCAATAAGTCCGTGATTTTTCGAACTTCCCTCGTAGTTATATGAAATGCAACACTGCTCCCATCAAGTACCACCTGTTAGTAGACTATTGTTAAATTTTGAGAAAGTTCCGACATTTAGAGGATTTAAAAAGAAACGACCCCATACGGCCAAGAAAAAAGTTGTTTTCATCAAGATAATGCATGGGTGCACACGTGTGCAGTAGTGTTATAACTTTTTTGGACATCATTCTCCCCAGTGGTTTTCTAATGGCAAATATTGTATTAATGATAACAAAAACTATTTCAGTTCAATTTGGTAAAAAAACGTTACGCACCGATTGCGATTTCTAAAATGCCTTTAATATATTTTTTTTAAATTTTTTTTAATAAATTTTTTTTTAAAATATGGTGTATACATACATATGTAAGTATGTAAACAAATAATAACAATAAATGATTAAAGGTAGGTATTTTAAGATATAAACTTTAGGTTCAAAGTACGCGATGTTTTACAAAGCGGATATATATCTTTTACTATTTTTATTCTACGTTCCGCACAAATATTACTGCGTTGTTGATTTGGAATTGTAGATGGTGTAGGTACCCAATGTCTGAGGAAACACTCGTGGGATTTAATTTTTTGTTTTAAATTACAACCAATATATGAAAATGACAAGAATTGTCATGATGTTTTATTAAAAAAAAAAAAAAAAATATGTGAAAACAGTTTTTTTTTTTATATAGAAACTGCAAAAAAATAGCGGAAATTTGGAAGAAAACTATTCCATTGACTCGAAAACGGACTTTACTATTGAAATCAGGATGCCTTAATTATATAGATGTGATGGTCAGACGTTGAGGCATCAAAAAAAGTTTTTTTCTAACTTTGTTTGATTCAAAATTTTAACGCGTTTGGTGCGTAACCTTTTTTAACGATAGCGAAAAACTAAAAACGCAGTTCTTAATATTTGTCCATGCCCTACATGCTCCTATTTTTTGGAAAGGATACAAAAATTTGAGAAACGGTGTGTATTGAGCTAAAAGGAGATTATGTTGAAAAATATTTTTTTTTTTGGAAAAAAAACTGTGTTTCATTCAAAAAGTAACGGACTAATTGATCCGCCCTCGTAAAGTCTGATCCGATTTGCATAAGATTTGGAGTGCTATTATAGTTTTAGTTGATATTTTCATATCTGATTTCAGAGTTATTAAATTTAGAACTACTGCTGAAATACAGCGTTTTTTATACTAAAAATTTCAACAAAAAAATACATAATTAAACATTTGCTTTTATTAAATATCAAGTAAACTTATTTTTGAATAACCTTTAAGTAAGTTAGAAAAAACTCGTATATTTAAATAAATATAATTAATTAAAAAAAAAAAGATTTTCATTACAAAACATAAAAAAATACAATGCAAATACCTGTGTTTTTAGTTCAAAAATGATTTAAAGATGTACCACATTATTATATAGTGTCCGACCGAACAGTTCGGCCAAAAAACTATATTTAATACAGACCAAATGCATTTTCTGGCCGAACTGTTCGGTCGGACACTATTATTATATACCAGTACCAGTCAATCAATTGCAATTAAACTTGAAATGGCTCGTGAGCAGAATTTTTCGTGATCACTTGAATCACGCTTCAGAGTGAAACACGGAGAACAAACTGAAGATCTATTTACAACAAAGATGTTATAAATTTAAATATATGTTCAATAATAATCTAATAATTGGAGAAATGAAATTCAAATTAAAAGCCGTATTTCATAACAACAGGGTTAAGCGAACAAAGTTTGATCTAAAAAAACTGCAAAACAGCGAAGTTAAACAACAATTCTGTGACGAAGTTGAACAAAGTATGCATTCCATAGTAAACGAGGCAAACACTGATTCGTATTGGGGGCAACTCAAAAAAGTTTTTGCAAAAGCTGCTGAAAAATGTGTTGGTTTTGAAAGGAGGGAAATAAAACCGTGGATCTCAAATAAAACCTGGGAGCTTATTGAGGAAAGAAGAAGCATTAAAAACGAGATAAACAACGCCAAGACCAGAAACAAGTTTTGCAAAGCTTATATACCATAAGCAATAAAAAGTCAAACGTAGCGCCAGAGCGGATAAAAGAATTTGGATGGATAAACTTGGGCAAGAAGCAGAAGCTGCCAGCGCAACTTAACGCTCAAGAGATCTTTACAAGCTAACAAAACTCATAGCTGGGACAAATCACTCCAACAATAAACCCTTAAAGGACGCGAATGCTGTAATTAAATACTCCAAACAGGATCAAGTTCATGTGTGGGAGAATTATTATAAAAACCTTTTCACCCAAGATACCATCAACAATCAATCCATATGCAGGTGCAGAAATCATGACTTTCTTCTCCCTATTGACGTAAATACCCCTAATACAGATGAAATCGCAGGTGCTATAAACGCATTGAAAGTCAATAAATCAAGTGGGTTAGACAACCTTCCTCCAGAACTTTTTAAAGTTAACAGCACACTGACAGCAACGCTAATTCACCCCGTCATCAAACGTTTCTGGGACACTGAAAACCTAACAGATGATATTAAGGATGGGCTTATTATAAAACTACCAAAAAAAGGAAACTTGATGGAATGCTCAAACTGGAGAGGGATAACTCTTCTTAATATTATAAATAAAATCATCGCTCAAATTCTACATCGTCGAATCTTTAACGCTTTGGAATTAAACTTGCGACCCGAGCAAGCTGGTTTCCGGCCAAACAGATCTTGCGTGGACCACATAAATAGTCTTCGTATTATAGTAGAGCAATCTGCCGAATTAAGAGTCCCTCTGTATCTTGTTTTTGTGGACTTCAAACGTGCTTTCGACTCCATTAATCAATCTGCCATCTGGGAAGCCTTGAAGTGTAAAGGTGTACCCTTTAAAATCATCAGCTTAATAAAAGCTCTTTACAGCGACGCCCGATGCATAGTTCTTCACGAAGGCCTAAAGAGTAATTGCATTGACATCAGCGTGGGTGTAAGAAAAGGCTGCGTTCTTTCCCCCTTACTTTTCAATGTTGTCCTTGATCTTGTAATGAGACAGTCCATTCCGAACGAGGGCGGTGTAAACTTGGATATCAATGCCAAACTGAAACGATTTAGACTATGCAGATGACATTTGTCTTATTTCCCATAACTTCAGCGAAATGCAACGGAAGCTTGACCTAATTAGCTCATATGCTGACACAGTTGGTCTTAAAATAAACTCATCTAAAACAAAATCGCTACGTCTAAACACCAATAACACTCGTCAATTTAAACTTTCTGATCAAGATTTAGATGATGTAAAGGAATATCTCCACTTAGGCTCTATAATTGATAAATCTGGAGGTAGTGCTGCCGACATCCAATACCGACTGAATAAAGCTCGACAAACTTTTGGTTCGCTCGGCAAAGTTTGGTCATCCTCAAATATATCCATAAGAACGAAAGTAAACATCTTTAATTCAAATGTAAAATCAACCTTGTTATATGGATGCGAGACCTGGAACCTGCCAATGAAAGAATTTAAGAAAATACAGTCGTTTGTAAATAGATGTCTTCGACGTATCCTGAAGGTGTTCTGGCCGAATATCATCAGCAACGAAGAACTGTGGTATAAAACTCAACAACCACAAATCGCTGAAACCATAAAAATCCGAAAATACAGATGGCTCGGTCACACTTTCCGTAAACCACAAAATGACATCACAAGGAAGGTGCTTGAGTTCAACCCCCAGGGTAGTAGAAGAATTGGTCGTCCGAGCAACACCTGGAGACGAAATACGCTAAGGGAAATTCAAGATGCAGGGTATTCCTGGAGCCAAATCAAACACATAGCCGAAGACAGAGCGGAATGGAAAAAATTTGTTGTGGCCCTATGTTCCTCCTAGGAATTTAAAGGATTATATATATATATATATATATATATATTTCCCGTTTACAAATTCAACATTTAAATGTTGGCAATTTTTTATCTTTCGTCTGCTTCCATTCCATTATTCTAATTTAAAGGAATATTCTTCGTTAGAAATTAAAAAAAAATATATATAAAATATTTAACAGCTTTTAAAATGTAACTGCTTCAAGTTTTGTTGCAATTGGATCAATAATATAATAATAATAATATTTGGTAATAATTTTGTTGTAATCACACAGTTATTAGGATTGGATTTTTTTTTTACTGATTTGTAATGAAAACTTATTTTTTAATGAATCATATTTCGCTGGATATTCTTGGTATTTCAAACATTTTTAAAGGATATTAAAAAATAATTTTAAGAGCGAATACATTTTCTAAAAATAACTAGAAATTAACTTTAACGACAGAAATGTTCCTATAAATTTGACATTCATAACTATGGTCAAGCCTCAGACTTTGGTTATGCCGTGATAAGTTAACAGACCTAATTGTTATTTACTAAAATAATGTTAAATTTAAATTTTTTGTTTAATTTTTAGTATTCAGAACTCTGTATTTTACCAGTAGTTTCGAATTTAATAAATCTGAAATCGGATATGGAAAGAGCAATTAAGACTACAATAAATTAAAACTACAATTTTATGAAAATCGGACAAGAATTTAATACAAAACAAAGATACATATATCTTAAGTATAACTCAAGTATGCTAAATTAATATAATAAAATAACTTAAGTATACTTTCAAAAAACAGATATCTATCCCATTGAACAAAAATTTGTAACTTTGAGCGCCTATAACTCAAAAATTATAACTCGGCTCAATTGAATTGTTTCACACGATAAATGCCTCTTGTCATTTGATACCAAAAGCGATATGAATTCCGAGTGACCTTAAATGGGGCACAACTTTCGGTGCCTCTTTATTCAACAGTTTTAGATGAGTTTATGAATATGGTAATAAAAATAAAAAATATTTATGATACAGCTACAAAAAAACGTGCCTATTTGTTAAAATATCCTGGTTTATATTAAAGGAAATCGCATAGTATATTAAAATACGTGAGTGGTTTACCAAAAATGGTTGGTTGGGATTGGGGATTTTTTATTTTGTTCTTCTTGTTTATTTGAGTTAATTCACATGATGATGATGAAGAAGAATATGAGAGAAAACAATTTACTTGATAACATAGAACAATGAACGCATTTGTAAACAAATAAGTTGCTTAAACATGCATGAACATGTGCGAACATGTATGGTCAGTTAGTCACATATTTTAACCACATATCACATTCATATGAAAGCAATCTTATGCAGGAAGTTATCACAAATATAAAAAAAAAAACAATATGCTAGTACAAGTACTTTTGTATGGTAAAATATATTATATTTTGTTTTCTGTTTGTTTTAAATTTATTTTAAATACATTCTATTACACAGGTCAACAGCAAAAAAAGGCTTGACTAACCACTATATAGATTTGATGCATCATGGCTGCCTAAGTACAAAAATGGTAAAATTTTTCAATTCTATGGATAATTTTTTTTTAAAAAATTTTTTTTTAAAATTGACAATATTTTGAGCCATTTCTCCACTTATGTTGTCATAACTCAAAAACAACTAGTCCGATTTTGTCAAATTAAATTTACAAAAATTAAGGTTTACAATATCTTTAAAGAACGTGTACAAATTTTTTTAATGCGATCAATAGTTTCAAAGTTATGAAACAAATTGTTAGCAAAAAAAAAAAAAAATGCTAAAAAAAAAAAAAAATTTGAAAAACAAAATCTGGAAAAAATCGAAAACTGCAAAAAATATTACTTTTTATTTTTTTGTAGTAAAGCTACATATCATGCGAATTAAACTAGATATGGATCATAAAAATCGATGCATGCTTTACATTTTTATTTACAATTAATTGAAGGTATCGCATATTTACAAGCACTGTAGAAAATTGTACCTACATAATGAAACAGAACATAAAAACTCAGGTGCATTTTACGACACGCATTTTGGCAAAACCCCTTTGGGAAAAACCTCTATGACATTTTTATGATTCTAATAATTAAAAAAAAATAAGTAATAAACAAAAGATTGTTTAATTTTTACGATTGCGGTAGGATAGTAATAAAACGCTCATAAATGTGCGTGTACGCTGAAGTGCTCTTATTTTTCCGTTAGCTACCTGTAACGGATAATTTTTTTTTTTCATAAAAGTCCTTAATGTTTTTTAGGATTCTTGGGAATAATAAAAAATTTGCAGCGCACACAAACTGTATCCACACAAAGGGTTATCCCAAATTATAGTATCAGTATTTATAAGATCTCCTTGACCCTTTTTATTTCATTCAAGAAGTGTTTGCGATAACGCAAACATCATTTAATACCTACACAAAAATTAGAGTCATACAGCTTAGAAGTTAAAAACAATTTCAAATATTAATAAAAATGAGCCAGAAAGCCAGAACATTTTCATGTAAAAACGATCCAGATTTATTTTGTTATGTGTGCGGCCAATATATCACCGGGAAAAAAACGGAAGTGGTTCTTAACTTCATTGCAAAAGTCATATCAAGATTGCTATAATATCTATCCGCACAATTTGAACCAGCATTGGACACCGAGTACTATATGCATTCCATGTCGATTGAATTTATCTATGAAGTCTTCTAACGTAAAGTAAGTATAAATTAATAGATTTGGAATATTTTATAATTACAATATTTCTTAATTAAAATTTGAATTCTTTATATTCCTGATTTCAATTTTTTTTTTCATTTTACAGACGACACTTGGAAATTTTGAAGCCTATGCTATGGAGAGAAACAGCGAACCACGCATCCGAGTGTTATTTTGTTTAAGTACAAAAAGCATATTTGATGGCCCACAAATTCGCAAATTGGTGAACGATACTGAATTTGGCAGTTCAATGTCAGAAATTGAGAAGAATGCATGGGATTCGTTTGTATGGGTTATTCAAAATTTCTTAGGAAATAACAAGGGTGATGATTACGTTGCGCACGTGAAGAGATGTTAACTCACTTCCAGAATCTTGGATGCAACATGAGCATCAAATTACACTACCTGCACAGTCACTTAGATCGTTTTCCTGAAAATCTAGGAGACTTGAGTGAAGAACAGGGCGAACGATTCCACCAAGATATCCGGACAATGGAGGAACGATACCAGGGTCGCTGGGATGCACACATGATGGCTGATTTTTGCTGGAGTATTCAGAGTAACACTTCGTTATTCAACAATAGTAGAAAATCGACTAAAAGAAAATTTCAGAGTTGTAGTTTATAATACATATTTATTTATTTATTTTCTTGTTTTATTTATTATAATAAATGTGAATAATAAAATATAAATTTCCTACTATTTAATTTATTTATTTATTTACATTTAAGCTCATCCAACACAAATGTCTTTCCGAAGAATAGAATCAGTATATTCTAGGTAGGGTTTTGCCAAAAAATACATGAATGTTACTATGTAATGCATTTTTGATGTGAAAATTTGTACATAGCATGGGGAAAATGTTTTCAAAATTCAATCAATCGAAAGAAGAACATTAACTACTCAATTTTATGTATATCAGACAAAAAACTAAAATTTGGTGAAAATGAGCGAATTCACTTAATTGTGAATAAATTCGAAAAAAATCAATCGATTTTTATGATCGATATCTCATTTTGTTCCTATTACATGTGGCTTTGCGATAAAGCAATAAATCTGAACGATTTTTGCCGTTTTCGATTTTTTTATGATTTTTTTTAACCAAAAAAATTTGCTATTTTCACGTAAAAAAAATATTTTTTTCCTCAATTTTTTATTATAACTCCAAAACTACTGAGCCGATTGAAACGCAATATATTAACGGATTAAAGGCTATGTAAATTTCAGTTTTTCTAAATTTATTTGAATAATATCGGACTAATTTTTTTTTAGTTATCATTAATTATGTGGAGACACGTCTAAAAAAATTTATAATTTTAATTAAAAATTTTTTTAAAAAAAACATCTCCATAGAATTTCAAAATTGAACCATATTTGTACTACTGGGACCACAATACATCAAAATTGTATAGTGGTTTTCAAAGCCCCTAAAATTTTTTCAAAATTTGTTGCCTTGTGTTATTTATTGAGATAAGAATTTAAATACATGCATAGAAAAAATTACGCAATTATATATAAGTTTCAGAAATTGCTCGGGTTCTTTATAAGAAAAAAATTTATCTTTCAGATTATTGTAGTACCCGATGAAAAAAGTTTCTATATACCCATATACCACTTGATATGATTATATATGCTTATATGTGTGGCAATATAACACGATATATGTTCAATACTTAGTTTATGAAATTTTTTTAATATGTTGTAATATGTCATCATATATCATTGTATCTTATGTTATATATTAGCGTATATTGTATATCATATGAATAGATATAGATCTATATAAGTTATATATTAGCATATCTTGTATAACATATGAAATAGATATATATATGACCGTATACAACTTGATATCGTTATATATGCTTATATGTGTGGCAATATAACACGATATATGTTCAATACTAGTTTATGAAATTTTTTTAATATGGTGTAATATGTCATCATATATCATTGTATCTTATGTTATATATTAGCGTATATTGTATATCATATGAAATAGATATAGATCTATATAAGTTATATATTAGGCATATCTGTATAACATATGAAATAGATATATATATATGACCATATACAACTTAATATCGTTATATATGCTTATATGTGTGGCAATATATCACGATATATGTTCAATACTTAGTTTATGAAATTTTTTTAATATGGTGTAATATGTCATCATATATCATTGTCTCTTATCTATATATATAAAATAGAATGTGTGTTTGTTTATTTGTTTGTTTGTTGTTTGTTTGTTGTTTTGTTTGTTTGTTTGTTTGTATGTATGTACCTTATAGGAGACCAGACCACTGGACCGATCTTCCTGAAATTTTCACAGTATGTAACTGGAACTCCGGAATGGTCAATAGGATACTTTTTTTTTGGCCACGCCCACTTTTACGCCCACTATTCATATTTGAAATTGTATACACATGATGCTTTAGCCTTGGGATAGAAAGCTAAAATTTTCACCATGTGTTCTTTGGAACATGACAAAATTTCCTGTACTTTTACTTTTTAAAATTTTGCCCAGGAACGTGGTAAAAGGGGGGATAGAAGTGGGAAAAAGTCTCCCCATTAGCGGCCTCACCGAACCCTTTACGATAGATAGCATATGTTCATTCGGATATAACCCAACTTTCTGCAGTTTTACTTTTTGGAATTTTGCTCAGGAACGTGGTAAAAAAGGGGATAATAGGGGAAAAAGTCTCCCCCTCAGTGGCCTGACCATACCACTGGACCGATCTTCCTGAAATTTTCACAGTATGTAACTGGAACTCCGGAATGCTCAATAGGATACTTTTTTTTGGCCACGCCCAATTTTACGCCCACTATTTCATTATTTGAATAGTATACACATGGTCCTTTAGCCTTGGGATAGAAAGCTGAAATTTTCACCATGTATTCTTTGGAACATGACAAAATTTCCTGCACTTTTATTTTTAAAAATTTTGCTCAGGAACGTGGTAAAAGGGGGGATAAAAGTGGGAAAAAGTCTCCCCATTAGCGGCCTCACCGAACCCTTTAGGATAGATACCTGAAATTTTCACCATATGTTCATTCGGATATATCCAAACTTTCTGCAATTTTACTTTTTGGAATTTTGCTCAGGAACGTGGTAATAGGGGAAAAGTCTCCCCTCAGTGGCCTCACCAAACCCTTGGGATAGAAAGCTGAAAATTTTAACCATGTGTTCTTTCTGATATGTCCCAACTTTGGAAAATTTACTTTTTACAATTTTGATACGTAACGTGGTAAAAAGGGGGATAATAAGGGAAAAAGTCTCCCCTTTAGCGGCCCGACCAAACCCTTTGCGATAGAAGGCTGAAATTTTTACCATGTATTCTTTCGGATATGTCCTAACATTCTAAAATTCACTTTACCAATTTTGCTCAGTGACGTGGTAAAAAGGGGGATAATAAGGGAAAAGTGTTCTTTCGGATATGTCCTAACTTTCTAAAAAAAGTTTTAATTTACTTTAGCCTTCATCCCAAAACTAGGTCTGGGCACGCTAACAACGTAGCGGGCGCAGCCCGCTAGTGTTATATATTAGCGTATATGTATATCATATGAAATAGATATAGATCTATATAAGTTATATATTAGCATATCTTGTATACCATATGAAATAGATATATATATGACCATATATTCTACCATATATGATCATATGTTAGTGTACAATTAATTACAAATAATTTTATCAGTGTTATATAATTATATATGACAAAACATATCATCATATATAAATATATATTGTAAATTTAATGAAAAAAAATACAACACTTTATATAGTTTTAGCACCGTTTATAATTAGAATATAAATAAGTTTCAAATATACTGCAAAAAACATTAAAACTACGTTTTTTTTGTTTTCTAATGATTACTAACATTTTTATTAAATTACGTAGGTTTTAAACCAACTAATATATAGACTAAAGAAGAACCCAGGTTCTTAAGATCTGTTAAATTTATATGCCAACTGGTTTTTAATGAGAAACCGTTTTTTAGAGGTTTTTATTGCAATATTTTAGTATATATAAACAAAATTTTGTGCTATTTATACAAAACTAGTGCAGAGAATACATTAACCACAAATTACTTAAAATGTAATTAAATTGCTTAAAAGCATGAAATCGAGATATTAGAAGTCACTACTAGAATCTGACGTCGAAATCAATAATTAACAAAGTATGAAATACAGCTGTTGTCAAACTAAAAACAATGATAAGTCCACATGTTACGATCGGACTATGTATTAGGGACGCTGGAAACAAAAAGAAAAAGGGCGGTTCCTATAGGCGTGGCAACATAATATAAATATTTTTGAATCGTCTTCAACTACTCTTTAATTCTAGGGGGGTGACTGACACAACTTTTTTTTGTATGAGGAGCGTTTCGTTTTTTGTTTCTCCATTCTACAACTTTTTTAAAAATTATCGTACATTTTTTTATTTTTATATATTTCATACATTTTTTATTAGCAATGTACACGATTTTTGCACTAGCATTTTACATGAAGAAAAACAGAAAATTTACGTCGTAAAATTTTTTATGCTTTTCAATTTTTTACACATGATTATTGAAGGAATATTAACATTAACTTCTGATTTTCATTAATTAATGTTTTGATTGCTCTAGCACTCGGTTCAATTAAGAAACCCTGTCAGTCCTGCGCACAAATCCTCCTATATATGGAAAAACAATAAAAATAATTTTAAAAAATATAGTGTATGATACATATTTCTAATTCAGACATTATTATGATCAAATGAAAGCATGTTTTGTGTAGTATTTGCGTGAAAAAACAAAAAAAAGTTTAAGATGATTTTTAAAGAGCTTCTAGAATGGAGAAATATGACTTCATTTTGTAAAAATCACTTCGAAATATCTCAAAAACCGTTAGTCCGTTTTCAAAATTTTTAAAATATTCGTGTTCAGCATGCCAGAGTTAATAAACAACTTATTTTGTCGTAAGACATATTTTTATTTAAAGCAATTTAGGAAACATTTTCAAAAATCACCAAACTTAGAAGCGGGGCTCCACGGGTTAAAGAAATCCGATTTTATTCAATTTTGCATTTTCAGACCTAATACTATAATATTCTGAACAATAAATTGAAATTTAAAAAAAAAGTTTATCTTCATTCAAAAATATGCTGCTCTAATGATTACATATGAAGTCCTATAAGCATATATGAAGATATATGGTGGTATAGGGCATGTATGACCTCGAATGACTTCATGTTCATAAATAAATACTATAAAAAGTGTTTTTACTCGTGCTATATTTGAGTTTAAAAATTGAGAGCCATTGTAAAGGGTCCCGCCATCTAACTTTTTTTCAACTAGTGCTTATTTCGTGAATGGTGACACTTAGCTCATGTCTGATTTGACAGATAATTAGTTTTATCCTTCCGCTGAACGAATATGGTTGTGTATACGCTTGAACAACGCTGGGAAATATTGCGACATTACTTTGAAAATCATGGTAATGTGCAGAATGTTGGGCCAATTTTCTTCGAAAATGAGCAAGGAGTGGCCGTTAGAGTCAATGGCGATCGTTATCGGGCCATGGTTGACCGAATTTTTTGTTCACAAAAATTGAAGAGGAGGAAATACAGCTGCACACAATCGATAATGTGCTTAAAAATTGGGACCGATCGTGTAGGCTACTGCATGGCCAGCCGAGGCAGCCATTTGAATGAAATTATTTTCCATTATTAACCGGAAGGATTGTTACTTTCAAATGAAAAAGAAATTTGAGAAAATATTCAGTAGTTTTTTTTATAGCATTTTCAAAAAAAACAAAAGTTATTTGGCGTTATTTACAAATAAAATTGTTGGTGCCCACTATTTTTCTGTGTATTAAACCAATGATGACAACTTGGTGCTTCTGGCAATATTATGGCACAAAACACCAAAATTTTACTCATAGTGCCAAAACATAAAAAAGCACTAAATTGGCGCTTATGTAATTATCATTAGGGCTTTTAGTGCTTTTTAACCCAATTTTCGTCTTAAAGACCATTGCTTTGTTTCAAAAAGCCCTAAAACTTCAATAAAACCTATCGAAATCTCCAATTTTTACAGTCTTATGGAAATTATAATCAATTTGACCTTTTTCTATATGTTCATGGTTTTGTCTGTTAAATTGATTGGAGAAACTTATTTTTTTATATCGAGTTTGACAGGTATTACCGCAAAAGTACAAACAAAATAAATACTGGACTAAACACCGAAATTATCGGTGAAGGAAATGTGGTTTCTTTATTGTAGCACGAAATCAATTACTATAAAACTGTTTTGTTTTCAATTTGAGTTCGTTTCTATAACTTTGTAAGCAAATTAAAAAAAAAAAACTGTTCTGGTACTTTTTTACGCCTTTTTAATAAATAAATACAATTTTTTTACGCTTTTAAATTTTTTTTCTGCGCATTTGGTCTCAAAAAGTTGGAAACACTATAAAAATATGATCAAAACATGAACAAATTGTCATTTAAGCTTATTTACTAACTCTCTTAAATTCGGAGAATACACACAGAGACAATTTTCTGGGAGAGTTTTAATGAAACTTTTTCGATAAACTAATGAAGTTTTCTTCACAATGTGAATGAAAAATTTCTTAAACTGTATGAAATAGCTTCATAGTTTAATGAAACGTTTCGTTAGTTGTATGGAACTTTTTAATAAATAATATAAATTCTTTCATTATATTTTAGTTTGCATTAATTTAATGAAAAGTTGCAATGTACGAGTTCCAGTGATAATTCATAGAACTAATGCAAAAATTAATTGATGGCATGCAGATAATTCTCTCAGTGTAGGGGATGCCTTTGTGGCCCACTGGCAAAAGCTACCCATTCCACATTATATACTTTTATTTGATGCAAAAACTACTGAAAATAAAAGTTTGTTCAAGTGTATACAGGTTAGAGATACAAATATATATACTTACAACCAAAACTATCAGAAAAAACTTTAATACTTTTTTTTCGTTAGTTATAAGGTTTACTGGAAAATGCTCGTTAATGTGTGATTGTGATAATTTACTTTACGAACTTTTATATGAGTTTTGAATGCATTTCGCTGCATATTAGTTATTTCGTAATTTAAAATCGAAATAACTGAATAACAAAAAGTTTAATATTATTTAAATTTAAATAAGTTTTGAATTTTCTTTCCAGTATCAGAGAAAAGAAGTTCGCTGGTAGTGGAGTGATATTTTTTAAATAGTTCTTCCTTAAATTTACTTTATTTATGTTGTATATAGTTATTACACATTATGTCGATTTACATGGTTTTTCAGTCTAAATTCTTTATTTGAATTTGATTTACACGCTTTTTTTAGGAAAGTATCTTTTGTATAAACCGTGGGATAGGTGTATATCCAAACAAAGATTTTTAACACAACTCGCTTTACGGTGAAAATACCTTGCAGCTGGCATGTTTTCTTTATATGTTTAAAAAGAAATATTATCTGGAGGGACAAAACTGTTGATGCTTTTTGGAGAAATCTGCAAAAATTTGGATTTTTTAACGTATTTTTTGTGTTTTTCGAGGGGAACAAGATATTGCATTAAGTATTTTTTTTTTTATTTAATTAAGAATGGAAAATGACCAACCCCAAAAAATGTAGACGGTACCTTAATAAATAACATTAAAATTCCTTGCAGTTTCTAAATTGGGGAAGGATTATGGTGAAATAAGGATGTTGGCACTGTGGTTCACTCCGATTTGGTATATGATAGACGGTACAAAAAAAAAATGGATAATAATTAAGGTTAAATATACTTCGTAAAAAAAACTTGGCAAAGCGATACTAGTTTTTGCATAATTCTGGGAAAAAATTATATTAGTTGAATTGGCGACCATTGAACAAACTTTGACGATTAATCTAATAAAACGAATAATTAAAAAAATACTTCATTTAATAAA
>CM037852.1:130675922-130707051 GCA_021234595.1 Delia radicum
CATGCCTACTTAGCAGTATTTTATATTTGAATTTTGTTCATTTACGTAATTGGCATGGATCATGGTGAAAATCCGTTTTTTTAGCTTAATGTGAATATACATATCTCGAAATTGTAATGTATGGAGAAATTCTGAAGTCAGATTCAGAGCACTTCAAACCTTTAGAAAAGCACACTCTAATTCCAGGGTCTTGATTTTTCAGATTTTGTTGGCCTGTGTTATTATGAGAAACCCCGATTTATTTGACACTTTTTGTGTGGGAGCCTGTCTGAAACTTACGAAATAACAAACCCAACGTGTATGATTTTAATGTATTCTAAAAAATAGGAAGATTAATATGCATATTGCCTATGTTTGGAACACAATTATTTTGGTACGTTGTTTTTTTTATAAAAAATTGATTTACAAACACATTTTTGAATATTTTGACGTAAGTTAAAAAAATGTATGCACTGTGTAGCACATCAAGTATGGAAGCATGTCTCAAATTTACAGAACGAAAATAAAAATGTGTAAAATTTTAAAAAACTCAACAAAATATATGGTTTGATATGCCTATAGCCTAAATTTTTTTCGCAGGGCTCTCAGAAAACCACTAAAGTTTGTCCTTCGGGAAAAATGCAAAAAAAGTCGAAGTAGCCCGAATATCAAAAAAAATAAAAATACGTGTCCACTTATACTTAATAAGGATTTACATGTATAAATTTGGTCGTGATACTATGCAGCAACATTTTTTAGAACAGATTACTTTTGAACCTGTTCTAGAACAGTTTCTTTTACCACCGGTTACATGGAACCGGTTCTAGAACAGGTTCCTGGGAGTCCAAATGTTAGGTTTCAATGTCCCAAAACCAGTTCTGTATCAGGTTCTAGAACTGGTATAACAGGTTCTAGAACTGGTTCGAAAGCATCTTGTTGTAGTTAGCAGGTACATAACGTATTGCAAATAGGATAAACCCCCATATAAAACGAATTGGTTGTAGAACAAAAATTAGTACTGGACTCATTCCATATAACACTATCAAGAAAATTTTCGATCTCTAGCCTTTTAATTTTAATCACACGTACGGAAGGTATGTGCCATATAAATATGTCATGGTACAAGTTTTGGGTTGTTACCTCTAACGTTTGTGGAAGTAGCGCGTTTTAAAATACGAAAAAAATCGAAAATTTAAATTTAGCTGTCCTACATTTGGACGAAGTTATACTTATATTATGCACATCTTTTATACCAATTTTGGTTGCAATCAGAAGGGGTGGTGCAAATCAAGTGGTTAATTTTATATGTTTTCAGTCACATATTAGAATACAGTATAAGTTTTTCTGCAACCTGTTATTTGGATTTTACTATTTTACTGTGTAGTTACTATAAATCTTCATATAAAGTACCCTAAAATTAGTAAATGTTTTACAATAACAACAAAAAAACGCGAAATTTTACAGAAATATATATCAGCAGATGCTCCTCTGAGATCCCTTTCAGATGATACCACATGTGCATATTGTTCCTATGGTAGAAATACCAAAAAGTTGCAAAAAACAAAAAATGGGGTAATCTTTTAACCATCGACATGGCACTTAAGAAAAAACCAGTCGATCTCTGATTTTTCTTCTTTATAACATATTTGTTGAATACGGAGTGTATCAGTTGGTATACTTTCCGTGTAAGTATTTTTGTATTTAGTTTAACGGTAGGCTTAATGCTAAACTTGCCATAAGAAGAAAACAAAATATTCCTAAAGTTAATTAAATGGCCACTTTAAAATTTATGCTTTTTTTGTAACAAACAAAATTTTAATGTTTGCTCCATATCATTATTTAGTGGTAGTTGTTAGTTTTTGAAATTTTTTCAGTTCAGTTTAGTTCAAACAAAATATATATTTTGTTTTTTTTTTTTTATTTTTTTTTCTCCCAAAAATAAAACTTTAACCTGGTACTCTGTTACTCGATAATTTTTTGAATAAATGTTTGTTTGTTCTTTAAAAAACTTTTTAAGTTTATGAATGTTTTATGTTTGTGTGTGTAACTACAGTGTGACTGTTAAGTTCTTATGCAAAAAAAATACAAAGATTATGACAGGTGTTGTTGTCCCAGTAGTTCCGAGGACGGGATTTCAGGGAATCGAGCTTTGTGTCAATCCCGCGATCCGGGGATTTTTTAATACATCTAAATTTGAAATTGAAACACCATTATTTGATTTTTTATATAACACTCGATAAATTTCACTTTTTTACAGAACCTGTCTTTGAAATACATATTTTTTAATCAAATAAGGTAGGCTGAATCCATTGGCCTTAGGTATCAATTGTAGAAGATGGGACGATCCTCTACGGATACGTGCAGGTTTTGTGAATTGGAACCCGAGACCTCTGAGCATGTTCTCTGCAAATGTCCGAGGCTCTCCGACAGGAGGGTGCGTTATTTTGGTGGTCGAATAGTGACGCCATCGGACGTTTGGAACTGTTCACCTGGTAGGATAATTGGCTTCGTAGGGAGCCTGAACCTGTAGGGTGTATTCGCTGGCAGCACAAAATACCAACTTCTGGTAGCGGTGCCACAATTTTTTCCCCCCATTTTCAGTTTTTGAAATATTGCAGTTTTATATTAACTTAATTTAACGGCATTGATACCATGCGACAGATTATGTATTACAACAAGATAGATCAGAATAAATTTTTTTGAAACACCAACACCTCTTCTAATTCGTCTGGATTTTTTTTTTTTATTATCGATCAACTTTTGTTATCAATATAACTTCTAAAAGCCGTTATATACCCAAAATGGTCAACTTTGAAACTCTCGAACTCAAGGTGCCTCTTATCACAAAATTTTCAATGCGCAAAATCTTCGCTAAATTCAGTCCATATAGCAATGCTGATTGGTTAGGTAGTTAATAGAGTTGTCATTTATTCGGGTTTGTATTTTGAGCGAAGAAACGATCAAACATAGTTTGGTCGAACGGTCAAGTGATTGTTTTTTAAAAAATTATTCGATTAATGGAACGAATAAAAAAGTTTTAAAAATAGATAAATAAATACATTTTTTTACCCTATCTTCTCCAAATGTTATGACAAAAATAAGAATTCTCAAATTTTTACTCCATAAAAACACGAAAAATTTCTCAATAACACGTTATTTAGTTCAGTTATCTGATGATACAAAACCAACGTGTATGATTTTAATGTATTCTAAAAAATAGGAAGATTAATATGCATATTGCCTATGTTTGGAACACAATTATTTTGGTTGTTTTTTTTTTTTTATAAAAAATTGATTTACAAACACATTTTTGAATATTTGACGTAAGTTAAAAAAATGTATGCACTGTGTAGCACATCAAGTATGGGAGTATGTCTCAAATTTAAAAAACTAAACAAAATATATGGTTTGATGGTTCATATAGCCTAAATTTTTTTCGCAGGGCTCTCAGAAAACCACTAAAGTTTGTCCTTCGGGAAAAATGCAAAAAAGTCGAAGTAGCCCGAATATCAAAAAAAATAAAAAATACGTGTCCACTTATACTTAATAAGGATTTACATGTATAAATTTGGTCGTGATACTATGCAGCAACATTTTTTAGAACAGATTACTTTTGAAGCTGTTCTAGAACAGTTTCTTTTACCACCGGTTACATGGAACCGGTTCTAGAACAGGTTCCTGGGTAAAACTGTAAAAACTGTATAAATGGTCTTGTGTTTTTTTATTTCAAAATATAATAACATGTATATTGTCATGCATAGCCATACATTATTATATGTTTTTTATTTGGTAACATATATAACGATATATTGTATTTTTATATGCTGATCTTTATAAAATTAGACTAGTTGAAAAGCCTGACCATTATTGTGCCTCGTTAGAATTTTTTTTTAAATCATGAATACGGAAGTAATAAAGAAAAAAATGTTAGGGTACTTATAAGTCCCGACACAGGATTTAAGATTTCTAAAATGGCACTTTTCGCTCAAAAAAGTTCTTATTTTTTGTCGAAAATAGGGTCAAAAGTCATTTGTCATTTGTTTCTTAATGTACAAAAAATTACTAAAGGCTAAGTTAGCCAAGCGTAAACGTAAACGTATCTCGGTGTACGAAATTTAATAAGTAAAATAAGAATAGACTATATTTTGTGTATCTTGTTGTTTCATTCATATTCATTAAACATATAGAATATGTAAAAACACAAGAAAATCTAATCGAAATAGAATTTTGTTGTCCGTTTACGTTTTCTCTATGTTTAATGCAAATGAATGAAACAACAAGATACACAAAATGTCTTCTATTCTTATTTTACTTATTAAATTTCGTACACCGAGATACGTTTACGTTTACGCTTGGCTAATTCAGCCTTAACAATTGTAGTAAAAATGAAGAACATGGTAGTAAAAAATAAACAAGCATTTATTTTTTTTTTTTATTTTTTAAATAACAAAAAACAACTGTAAAAAATGAATGTAAAATCATAAAACAGTCATTTAATGTGGGTTGTTTTTTTAAATGAACTACAAGGTTAGTAGATATTTTAATTTCTTCTACAAATGACTGACATTTACATTAAAAATAAAGAAACTGTATTACAACCCAAATAACTACATATTTTTAAAGCAGAATTTCCCTGAGTGTAAGGTTTACATCGTCGTTTTCATAAAAGTCTTTAACTTGTTTTACTACTGAATCATCAAGACGTTTTCTCTCAATAATTTTTAAAGGATATGACATTACTCTTCTTTCAGCACAAGTGCTGTTTTATTTCTCTGCGTTTCATTTCATCGAACAAAGTTAAAATTAAAATTTTTTTATTAATGCCGATAGTATTTATAATTTTTTTTTTTTTTAATTTTTCCAATAATTTTAAATTTTGATCATTTTAAGTAGAAGGCTCACAAATGCCAAAAATACTTTTTTTTTTAATAATTTTGCACACTTTGTCTGATTTTATTTTAGAATATCTTTTTTGGTTTATTTTGTTTTTTTTTTATTGGTGATATATCTAAATTATTTAAACATACATTTAAATCATCAATTAACTTAGTTTTAATTACAAAGTTATGTGAATTAATACTGAATGTCCGAGTTTCCACATGAAGGACGACCACAATTAGAATTAGAATCACAACCATCTGGATTAGATGGTGTTACATTTATATTATGTTTAGTTTTCGACACTTTTTACATATCCTCGGCACGGTTTTAAGATTTTTGTTAAATTTATTTTAAGTTTTATTAGTTTTACGGTAATTTTTCTGAGAGATTCAAACTTGTTTTGTTTATGTTCAGATAGATTTAAATTTAAATTGCAGCACTTAATTTAAATTTTTTGTTTTAGAATTTGTCTTTACCGCGTTTTCTAAAGATATTTTAAAAGTTTTTATGCTTTAATTTTTCTATTAATTTGTCTTTACCAGAACAGTTCTTAAAGTACTTAAAAATAAAAAAAAAACAATTTTTTTTCTGTACATTAGAATTGTTTTTTTTTTTTTAAATCAATTGGTAAATTTTCTAAATCCTACATTCCAAAGTTTCATTTAGTATAATAACGCGTTTTTTTAGCGATTCACGTGAATCACGCATGAGTGTGAGTAAAAAACTTAATCATGTAAGATTGAGTAAGTGAGTGAGTGTGAGTCGAGATAAGCATATTCAAATTGTTGTTTAAATAAGGGCGCTTAAGTGAGGGTGCGTGAGTAAGGGTAGTTGAGTCGAATTTTAACATCATACATATCCTTTAAATTACGAAGTTTATATTAATTTTTTTGTTTTTAGTATGTAAATTTGCGTGATTCACGTGAATCGACCATGGTCAAGCGTGAGTATGAGTTAAAATTTAATTAACATACGTGAGAAGTAGTGAGCGTAAATAAATTAAATTTTTCGTTAGTGATTGTGTTTGCAATTTTTGTTTCGTGAGTAAGTGTGAATCGAAATTCACTCACATTCCCATCTCTAGTTTGAAGTGCGATAATTTTCTCTTACAATTTGTTTGTTCATATATTAGTTCTCATTTAGTGGGAAAACTAGGTTATATGAATGTTTGATGTTTGCATGGGATTGTCACTTCTTTCAAACGTGTTCTGATGATGGGAACCTAGCAAATTCCCAAAATAGATCTCTAAACACATTCCTGAAAGTGGTCAATTAATAAATGTGAAAACAAAAACTCTATAGATTATTTGTTAGGACAATATCCTAATAAAGAAATATAGATTATGGCCTCGAACTTGAATAATTTTCATTTTGATTGCTTATATTTATTTAAAAATGTGTACACTGTAGTGTAAAAAGGTAGTCAAAGGGTTAACAGTTTTGATACAATCTGTTAGGGCGATCTTTATTTTTTAGCCAAGAAAATTGGAAAATTTTGTTGGTGCCGAAAAATTTTAATTGTGGTGTAAAATTTGAAAAATTTAAACTTTACTTTTTTCTTGAGCTCCCTAAAGTTTCAGTTGGGTGCTTTGCCTGGGATTTTTTTTTTCAATACCACTGTCTATTGCTATGTCAGTAGTAATTTCTGACCGGAAATTTTTCCATAAAACATATTGCTCATACACTTTTCTTTTGAGTAAGTATGTTAAAAAAATTTTGTAAACTGTTTTTTTATCTGACATTTTTGGACCTTTTGGGGTCAGTTTTTTTATGTCAGAAAACTAAACAATAGTTTGTACCTGATAAATCATAGTTATTCATATTTAGTTACAGAACGAAAAGAAATACACTGAAAAAAAAATACTTTAATACATTTATATTTTAAAAATAAAAATAATAAAATATTCTACAGCAAACACTGACAGAAGATGAAACACACAAAACTCTCCGGGTCCGGATGGGATCTATCCTTGTCTGTTGCAGAAAGGGATGGATTTAATTGTCCCACAACTGGTTAGGATATTTAGATCTAGTCTGTTATTCGGTCATGTACCGACGCCGTGGAGGGTGGTTAGAGTGGTCTTTATACCGAAGGCGGGAAAGAAGTCTGAACAACTGCCCAAATCCTTTAGACCAATTAGCCTGAGTTCGTTTCTCCTTAAAACAATGGAGAAAGTCTTGGACCAGTACATTAGGGATACTTACCTAAGGCGAAAGCCTATACGCAAATTACAGTTTGCGTATCAACGAGGTAAATCAACCGAGACTGCTGTCCATCATGTTGTCACTACAATAGAACGGGCTTTGTGCCTTTATTGATATACAGGGCGCCTTTGACAACACGTCCTACGAGGCAATTAGGGTGTCCATGGTTAGAAAGGACATCTCTCCAATTATCATCAATTGGACTTTGGAGATGCTACGCTCTAGAATAATCACGTTCGGCATAGGGACTACTAGTAGGACCGTAAATGCGACTAGGGGCTGTCCACAGGGGGGTGTTTTGTCGCCGTTACTCTGGACGCTGGTCATTGATGAACTACTCGAAGGTTTGAACGACCTGGGTTTCAGGACTTATGGATACGCGGATGATCTTGTCATTTCTGTAGTGGGATTTGATGATAGGACCATATCCGAACGTATGCAGCAGGCTCTGAACTATACTCTTTCTTGGTGCCGGGAAAAGGACTTGTCTGTCAACCCGTCGAAGACAATCCTGGTACCATTTACGAATAGGAGGAAACTTAACCTGACAATGCCTGTCCTTGATGGGGCCACGGTGAGCTTTTCCAGTAGTAAGACATGGGGTCTAAGGCCGCAGATGGTCTACTGGCCGTTTAACACCATTGTTAAACCTATGATCACCTATGCTGCCCTGGCATGGTGGCCAAATGTTGAACAGGTAGGGGCAAGGGATGCTCTCAAGAGGATCTACCGTCTTATGTGTATTGGCATAACGGGGGCAGGCGGAACCTGCCCGACGGATGCCATGGTTGTTATGCTGGGGGTACCACCATTGCATATTTCTGTAATGGAGGCTGCCTGCATAGGATCCTCCAGATTTAGAGAATTCGGTGACATGAGGGGAGGTGATCTAAGGGGTCACATGAGGATCGCTAGAATCCTAATTGATGACCCGATTACAAAGGTTACGGATAGGAGGTCACCGGAGTACATCTTTGATAGGAACTTTAAAGTGATGCTGTTCGACAGGGCCATGTGGACCAACAGATCCTGGGAGCCAGAGCGGGGTTCTCAGATATGGTTCACAGATGGCTCAAAGCATGCGAATGGTGACACTGGTGCGGGTGTCTATGGACCAGGTTTCCAACGGGCCTTACCCATGGGTAGATACCCCTCCATTTTTCAGGCAGAGATTTTTGCTATCTGTGTCTGCGCGGAGGAGTGTCTACGAAGGGGCACTATTAGATCTCGCATCTACATTCTTTCTGACAGTCAGGCGGCATTAAGGGCTTTAATGTCCTATGAGGTGTCATCAGGTCTGGTCATGGAATGCATTCTGGCTCTTAGCCGACTTGACAGGCGCAACTCGCTTACCTTAGGGTGGGTTCCTGGTCACGAGGGGCATGAGGGCAACGAGAGGGAAGATTGTCTTGCTAATTGCGGGGCCCGAAGGCCCTTTATTGGCCCTGAACCATTCTGTGGTATACCTTTGGGGTATGTTAGGGAGAAGCTCGGGTCGTGGAGGGAATCAGAATTCTCTCTCTATTGGGAAAACTCTCTTGGCCAACGACAGGCTAAGAGATTAATTTCTTTTTCCAGTGCAGGATCGAGGAGAATCTTGTTCCTCGGGAGGGGTGACTTGAGAACCCTGGTGTCTTACCTGACTGGACACTGCAATCTCAGATACCACCTGCCCAAAAGGGGTGTTTCGGACACGGATGAGTGTAGGTTTTGTGAACTGGTAGCTGAGACATCAGAGCATGTTCTTTGCGAATGTCCGAGGCTATGTGAAAGGCGTGCCAAGTTTCTTGGCAATCGCTTTGTCTCCCCTTCGGACATTATGAAGATTTTGCCTAACAGGATTATTGGCTTTATAGGTAGCTTGAATCTTTAGGGTAACTTTAGGCAGCACAAAAGACCTAAGTTGGTCGCGGTGCATAGTGCCATATAATCTATTCTATTCTAACACACAAAACTAAAAACTAAACATTTTTTTTCACATAAGAGTTTAAAGAATTTATATATTTTCCACAGTGTTCGTTTCTTCTTCCTAATCTTTTTTTTTTAAACAATCACTTGTCCAAACAATATGCAAAAGACAGAAAAAAAGGAAGTCAGTATTTTGAAAACTAGTAAAAAAACTTTAACATTGCAAGTGTATGTGTTGGCATAAAATGCAAATGTCAGTTTAAAGAAACAAAAACAAATAAAAAATACCAAAAGACGACAAAGAAAAGGGCAAACGGTAAGCAAACAAAATAGAGAGTTAACAACTTTTTACAAGGAAGTGAAACACAACAGAGACGCACAGACCGAACCATGACTTAACAAAAGTATGACAACTGGACGCACCAAAAAAAATTTAAGTTATTCGACAAACTCGGTACAGTAGAACTACGATGTGCGCCCAATTTAAGACGAGTATAAATTTCGTAATTTAATAATGAAGAACGAATTTTTAACAATACACTCACAAGAACTTTTCATAAAAGTTCAGCAGTTATTAAAAATTGAATCGGTATTGTAGTTTCAATGGAATATACAGTAAAATTACCAAAGAAATATAACTTTCTGTCTCTTATTCAATAAACAATAGTAATAGTTAAAATATTCTGTTAAAAATTTCTATTTAAAACAAAAACTTTTGATATTATATAAAGTATTGAAATAAACGAAAACAATCTATTGTTTTTACCGATTTTGTCGATTAATATTTCAACAGTTGAAAATAAACTAAAAAATACAATTGTTTTAAACGAAAAGTAAGTAGTTCTTTTTTTAACTGTTTTTCAGCTAATTTAATGTGTACACTCAGGGTAATTGTTGGATTGTAATGCAGTTTATTTATTTTTAATGTAAACGTCAGTCATTTGTAGAACAAATTTTATTTCTTACTAACATTGTAGTTTATTTAAAAAACAAACCACATCAAATGACTGTTTTATGATTTTACATTTATTTTTTACAGTTGTTTTTTGTTATTTAAAAAAATAAAAAAAGTAAATGTTTGTTTATTTTTTACTAACATATGTGGTTCATTTTTACTATAATTGTTATTAATTTTTTGAACAGTAAAAACAAATGACAAATGGTAGTTGAATTTAATGAAATGTTAATCGCCCTTTCTTCAAGTGAAATTTCATTTGTTTTTGACTATAATTGCTGTCGTCTTTACCTACATAATACAATAAGTGTATATTCAGTAGTCTTTACGGAAAAATATTGTGAGTGTACTTTTAATATATCGAATTCTTTCTCGATTTTAAACAGATCGCTTAAAATTCACGATCCCAAATTAAGCATAATAGGCGTCTCTTTTTCTCTTGTCCAAGTAGGTCGTAAATACGGGTTAGACTCTATAGTAGGTTTACAACTTGTCATTACAAAATTTTACCTATCATCACGTGATGGGCAATACTTACAAAAAAAAAATGCCTGTTCGAGTAAGTTTCTGTAATTTTTTGCCACTAAAGTTGTATTATTGGACCAAAAGGACTGCACAGTATATTTTAAGTTACTTTTAACTTAATTTTGCGAATTTTGATGTCCATATCGCGAAACAACACCTAAATATTTTTTATCAAAATCAGCGTAACGTGTCAAATTTGAAAACATTTTAATCTGTTGGGATCGATAGTCATCGTTAAGTCTAATTACTTTAAAATTTTAACAAAAATTGTGTCTACCGTTAAAAACGTTTATGCGCGAACTTTTTTGGAAACCGCGAAATAATTAAATTGCGTTTCTTTTTATTTTTTCTTGGCTAGGATATGTAAGATTTGATAATTGAAAAAAAAAAAAAAAAAATCAAAATTTATAACCCTTACCCAAAATTTATATACCAAAGAAATACATCTAAGAATATTTTGTACAAAAACTATCGTTGATTTTTGTTTGTCTTTTAAACGTTTTTCCAAAGAAAGACAGGTGATAAACGCTTAAAGCAATTTCTAAGTAACGTAAAACTTTCAAATTGTCCGATAAGAAAAAAAATATGTAGATAAGAGTAAAAACTCGCGAAAAACTTTAGTTGTTTTTTAAGACTACCACAGTCAATGATTAAGATTGCATTCTATGCATAATTTATAAACTTAACATTTTTAAACATTCAAATTGAGTATAGTTTGAAAGATAGATATATTTTTGCTTAAATGTGACATATTCAGTTGGTCTTAAGGGGAAATTTATCTTAATTTATGATAATTACCCTACTGGAACATAAAACGACCTGCCAATGGGCCAGTGCAGTTATACAAATGAGACCTATCGCTTTTGTGTATGAAGCTTTCCAAGCTTTCTAATATATTTCTAATTGTTGTGGTTACATAAAATTAAAAAAATTTAAAAAAATCTTTTGAAAAAAGCTCACTTGTTTTCTTCTTTTTATTGTTTTGTTTGGGGCTTTCAACTTTTGGATTCCTTTTGGTATTACAAAATCTCCAAACACTTTAGCGATAAATTCAACACGTTCCACCACCTAACAAATAAATACATTTTAGACAAAACTGTAAACCCAATTTTTTTTTAATTTTTGTGTTTTTTGTACCGGGCACTTACGCCTTTTCATGTAATAAATAATTTTAACAGATAAAGAGTGCGACCGTCACAAAACATGTTCGTGAATTTTGTTCAAAAGCAGTGTTTTCCAAGGTACATTTGCAGTTTAGTTTTAAATAGGCCAGTTTGCTGCGTGAACTGAGCTTTTTTTTGTTATTTTACAACGTAAAATCGGACCCAGTAAAATAGTAAAATGCAAATAACTGGTTGCAAAACAGCTTATACTGTATTATGACAGGTTCTAATTTCGGTTCTGCAACTGGTTCTTTTATATGGAGTTTGTCCTATTTGCAATAGGTTCTTTACCTCCAAAGAAGAACAGGTTGCTTTCGAACCGGTTATAGAACCAGTTATAGAACTGGTTCTGGGACAATGACACCTTACACTTCGACTCCTTAGAACCGGTTTCATGTAACCGGTGGTAAAAGAAGTTGCTCTAGAACAGGTTCTAAGGTAATCTGTTCTAAAAATTTAGCTGATGGAGGAGCACATACAAAAATGTAAATGCAAAAATAATATGGACTTTTTGAAAACTCTACAAAAATTTTATAATTTGGTTTATGTTTTTATAAGGCAAACAATGATATGAACAGATTTAAAAAGCTAGAAATAATAGTGGCAACGCATATAATTGATCGCCATCACAATTTTTTTCAAAAGCGACTGTGTGCTAAAAAATATTGTCCTTTATCGAAACACGTTTGGGTCCTGCGCATCGACACTGTTGCGCGAAATTAGTCAAAATTAACATTATTTGTGCGATTTGTCTGTAAATGCTTTAGCACAAAACCAAGGGAGTATTTATAAATTTTAAGAAATATATATTTTATGGACCAGATGAAATTTACTAAGTATGAAAAAAGCATCATGTTAAAATACTCCACATAATTAGAATTAACTTGTAGAAAATACATTATCTCTTTAACTGATTGCGTTAAATTCAAATATAATCTCCAAAATAAATCACAAACCGCTATTTTAAGATAAAAATTTGATTTTTTGAAACACCACAATATTTGACAAAGATTTTGTGGACATATAGAGACTACGAAATAAAGTCTTCTATATTTAAAAGTTTGTAAACGAATAATAATTTTTATTAAAAATTTTGAAACTTAAAAGTAATACAAAATTCAAAGTTTATTCGATCATTTGAATTTATAAATATTTTAATTTTGTTGAGTGGCTGGTCGCCACAGACAACATGAAATACGGGAGTAAATTTCCATGGAAACGCTAAAAAATATTAATAATATTTTTAAAATTTTAAAATTTAACTTTTGAGACCTTTCAGAAAGTAATTCACGCAAACGGATTTGAAGTCCTCAAATAGTGGTTTATTATCGTGTAAAATCTTATTAATGTGCCACAAAGTATAAAATAAAAAATTTTAACCCCAAATTTTAAGTATTTTTAAGAATTGCCCAAATACACTTTAAACAAAAATATAGCAAGGCTAGGTATGTCCAGGCAGAAAAATACAGTCGGAACAGTGTTGGCAAACCGTCACAGTATTGACAGTATTGTCCTGTTACCCGATTGATAACAGTGGCCAACCTTTGGTTTAACTGAACTTGCCACCGTTGAAATAACGTCGGTGATTCAAAAATTTGGTGCTTTTAAAATAGCTTAAATTAAATTAATTTTCAGAAATATGTATAATAAAGCACAATAAAAAAGCAGCAAAAAAAATAGTGATTTCCTTATACAATATTAGTTGTACATTTGGTAATTTTAGCACGGTTGGTTTTACAAAAATAGCAGTGATTTGCCAGTACTATTTTTTTGGTACGGTTGTCAGTTTCTACCTGGGTGGTTTTCCAAATGCTATTTTAGAAATTATTGATAAAAAAAAAAATTAATTATTCGAGTTACGAGAGTAATTTAAAAATTTTACAAAAATTTTTCGACAAGAGTAAGTGAAAAACCTTAAAAATCAAGTTACTCGAACAAACTCAAACCCGAGTAATCATAAATATAGAGAAAATCTTAAATATGCATACTCTTACATAAATGGTTATAATTTTCGTATGCATCCAAAGATTTACTTTGAAAATAACTTATTTTCTTTGTTGAAGTAATGAAAATATAAATATAATACTAATTATGTATTAATGAAAATTATAATACTTTTTTTGTATTATATTTTTCATTGCAAGACAAATATCTAATAAATTTATTCGAAATTTTTCTTTTTAAATTTTTATCATAAAAAAAGTATTTTCCGTGTAATTTCGACCCATTGCACTGTGGACGAAATGGTCGATCTAGCGGCGTTTAATTCAATTTTCAAAGTGTTTAATTGCGCAAAAATTGTATCTCTACCGATTACTAGCACAGTGCAACACGAAAAAAAATAATCATATACGGACACCACTACGTGATAAAAGACTAAAAAAAAAAGACCCGTGTCTCCCAATTTTTCCCAAAGTCATCTCCTTTTTTGTTTATGGGCCGCCAAAGATTTGGGGCCTGGTATCATTTTCGCAAAAAAGTGATCATTTTCTCAGGCTCATGTCTTGCAAACCGTTCAAATATGGCAAAGTTGTAGCTCTTGTCATAAAAAACAAAAATTGCGAACATATAAAATCAAAAAAACTTCACCTTCCAGATCAAAATCGCAAAAACTTAAAAAAATTCGATTTTTTTTTTAACCTTTTTTCCCGTGTTCAGGTCCATAGGTAGCAAACCGTTCAAAATTCAAGGAAACAATCAACTACAAAAATTTACCTAAGATCTCAATAAACAAATTTCTAGAACATATAAACTTCCTGGGAATTGGGTTTGCTACCTATGCACCTGAACAGGAGAAAAAAGGAAAAAAAAATTAAATTAAAAAATTTTTCACTTTTGCGCGCTACCTAAACAGTGTTAAGAATCATCTCTAGGAAGTTTATATGTTCTAGAAATTTGTTTATTGAGATCTTAGGTAAATTTTTGTAGTTGATTGTTTCCTTGAATTTTGAACAGTTTGCTACCTATGGACCTGAACACGGGAAAAAAGGTAAAAAAAATCGAATTTTTTAAGTTTTTGCGATTTTGATCTGGAAGGTGAAGTTTTTTTGATTTTATATGTTCGCAATTTTTGTTCTTTATGACAAGAGCTATAACTTTGCCATAGAGAGTAAAAATTCTGAACGGTTTGCAAGATATGAGCCTAAGAAAATTATCACTTTTTTGCGAAAATGATACCGAGGCCCCAAATCTTTGGCGGCCCATAAACAAAAAAGGAGATGACTTTGGGAAAAATTGGGAGACACGGGTCTTTTTTTTTAGTCTTTTATCACGTAGTGGTGTCCGTATATGGTTATTTTGCCATGACTTAAAAAATTACACACAGTGTAATATTCCACTGAACTTATATATCGATTCTATTTTGTTTGACATGATCTAGTTGAACAGCTGTGAGCTGTCAAACACAACATATTTTTCAGCCGCTGTATCACTAAGCTTTAACACGTGTTTTCTTTGCATTTCCAAATGTTCTCTAAAGTTGGATTTGTCTCAATTAAGTGGACGAAAAGTAGTATCATTTATAGTTATAGTACATACCTCTATTAACTAAAAAAAAAATTTGTTTGTGACCTATGCTTAACTGTTGTAGAAAAAAATATAGTTAAAGTTGACTGTACCACTAATTGCTTGAAAAAGCCAAAATGAAACTTCCGTGGACCGGAACTTCTGATATTCGTGGGTATTCCCGCTAGAATATTTTTTTTTTATTACTATGTTGTCTTGTGATTGTAAAATGTCCAAATCATATGCAGCCACCTGCAACTTTAAATGGATATTGCACTTTTTAGGAACAATGTCGGTGCTCGGACGAGAACGCAACGAGCCCGTACCTACTAAAAAAGTTTCTGTCGTTAAAAATCATATACTTAATATTATAATTAATATCAACATGTATGATGCTAATGAAATCCTTCTAATAATCCAAAAAATAGAAATTTCGCAACAAAATTGGCTTATAAATGGAAATTGAACCATAGAAGCAGCCACAAATTTGAAGAAAACTACAAGGTGTGGTTAGACGGACAACTTTTATTAGTTAATCTACTGACTAATCGTGAAAGTCCAACATATTAAAACAAAACGAAATTAAGTAAAGTTTACCAAATTGTTAAGGAAACAGCTCACAGTGAGCTCGTAGTATTGAATGTAAATTGTATGTTCAAAAAGCTTAAAAGAAAAATGTCTTTGCTTGCTGATATCTCAATGGCTGGTTGCGGCACACCAATAACGACAAGCGATTTTTTAGAGAACCAAAATTAGCATCCGAAATAACCGGAGTGAATGAGGAGCTAATTCACAGATTCAGTGTCATTTTACGTTCGATTGCTTACGGGCACAAAATCAATATTGAATATTTTAGGCAATTTGCTTTACAGACCGCAGAACTATTTATCACACTGTATCCTTGGGTTTATATGCCGTGTTCCACACATAAAATATTAGTACATGGAGCCGATATAATTAAAGTATCACCACTTTCAATAGGAAGAATGTCGGAAGAAGCGTTAGAAGCCCGGAACAAAGATTACCCGCAATTACCGTGAGCATCATACGCGAAATAAATCGAGAATAAATACTATGGAGGATGATATTTTACAACTTTTGTCAGAACAGTGTGTACCTTGCTCCGAATCGGAATAAAAAACATCTAAAATGTATGAAGACTGAATAAGTCCAAAAATAGTAATTTCAACAGAAAAAAAAATTAATAAATAAATGTTTTAAAAAAAAACTGTTTTTAATATTAAAGCTTAATATATTTTTAGCCCAAAAGAAAGTGAAACATTAAATATATTAACTTTATAATGTTTTCCTGAATGAAAGAAACAATGTCTAAAATATTAAAAAAAGTTGCAACTTTCACAAAAAAAAAATATATATATATAAATATATTTTTAAAAAAAAAATTTTGTTCCACATTGTAGCTTAATCTATTTTCAACTAAAAAAAAATATTACACAAACAAAAAAAAATTTTTTCTAAGCGCTATTAATTAAACGCCGCTAGATGAGCCTTTTCGCCCACTGTGCATTGGTCCAAACATACTTAACCGATTTAAAAACAATATGTATGTTGTGCATTAAATGATATTTGTTTTGCAATTGACTGACCAAAGTTGCTTAATGATCCCAAATCGAGATGTAGTCAAATTACTAGAAAATTATAATTAAAAATATAAAATATTTCAAAATCTCCACTCCACTAAATTTTTTTTTATGTGATTTCCGGTTTTAGGAAGCCTAAATACATAACAAAATAAAATATTTTTTAATTAGTTGACTAGCGTAATAAATTAGAGTAATAGTACACACAGAAAAAAACTGGGGTAATTTTAAGTTTAAAATTTTTAAAAATTTTTGTATAATTTCTTCAAGCCTAGTAAAAAATTCATATATTTTGCAAGAAATTTGTAAAACTAACTTAAAACTTATGAACGATAGTTGTACAAATACTAAGCATTTCGAATATATTCTGCGTGTACGTGAAAGTACGAAAATTCGGATGCAAAAACTTCGGTAGCAACTACAATACCGTTTTCTGTGTAAAACTACATGAAAAGATTTTGACTGGGCGAAAAATAATAAAACTTTTCTGTAAACTAATAAAACTTTTCTAATGAAAGTATTAATGCTTTTAATGAAGCTAGTTTCTTAAAAAAATTTCTTTGAGTATCTCAAACTTTTAATAAAAAAAAAATCATAAAATTGACAATTTGGATAAACTTTCTGTTGCGTATTATTTGTTAGTAAGTATAATATACAATAACAGATAAAGCTAATAGGAAAGTAAACTGCAATTTAGTTGCATTAGATTCGAGGCCATACTTGGGTGTGATCGCTAAACGGTCATGACTTGTTATTGTTACGTTTGTAATGTAACATGAGCGCAGGTTTGATTCTAACAGCCGCAGGTTGTTGAAAGATGTATCATATAGCGACAATCTGACAATTACACACAGAGAAAAATTTAGCCATTTGCCAATTTAAATTCGGTTACTTCGACTCAAAGTAGGTTATTATGAATTTCAGTAGGTAGGTACAACTGAACATTAGTTTTCAAAACAAAGTTCGTTTAATTCAACAGAATTTTAATTGCAACACCCAAAATTTTCACAAATCTAATGTTAATATCGTTGTACTAACTGAATTTATAAGTTGTTATCATTTAAATACACTTTTCAATTCGGTTGGCACTTTATTTCTCTGTGTGTATAAGACATCACTGATGACACCTGTCCATAAAACGTCAGAAATAAGTCTAGTCTGATTTAAAAATTAAATAATATTTAAAATTTTTAGAGAAAAATGTCTATTCTTCTTCGTTTCTATAATTAGAAGTTCTCCCAGTGTAGTTGTGATTTGTTTTCAAAAACATTTGTAATACTTTTTTTTAAGTTTTTGCTACCACATTATACTAACTATAATGGCAGTCGACACGAACCCCCTTTCGATCCGTTTGCTGCATTTTTCGTTTTTTTTTGCCAGCGAAATAAATATAAGTTCACTTCTTCAGAAAAAGATTTAATATTTTTTTTACGTTTTTTCACTGTCGTGCTGTTTTCACGCGCAGCCTGCTTTTCTAAAAATGTCGTCAATCGGTGTTTTTTAAATAACATTTGAGTTGCATTGCACCATTTTAATAAATGTTTAAATGATGTATGTGCTTTGGTGCAACTTTTAACCTACACTGAAATGTATCGTCTACGTAATAACTTTCTGGGTAAATTTAGAACCAGTTTAGAGTCCAAGAGTCAGCCAATGCGTGTATCATATTTTACTTGGCTGAGATGAATTTCTTTCTAATGATGAAGAACTATGCATTTAGCTTTTTCCAAGACGCTTTATTGTGAAGTTCACAAGCTTAAAATTTCTGCTTAATTCAAAACAACTATATTTAATTTATTGCAAAAGGTAATCTCGTTTTTACTTTTCACTTTTCACAATTAGCAATAATAACTTTGGTCAAACTGCGACTTTACGTGCTATGGTTCTCCAATAGTAAAAATACAAGATTTTCCTTTTAAAGCATTGCCACAAGACCCAAGTAAAATCTTACAGATTTATTACTATTATTGTTATTATTATTAATTAATAATCATAAAATTACAAGTTATATACTATTACCCTAACCGAGCACTAGCTACTATGGCTTTCGGCACATTGTAGCGGAAACAGACCAGTGCCTCTGGTGGGAATCGAACCCACGACGTCCGCACTGATAAGCCAGAACGCTACCAACTAGCCTACAGGGGCGCACAGATTTACAGATCCTATATATAAAAGTTAAGCATTTAATATAATGTTTTCGCCTCCCATAAGCAATTTCTGTTGTGATTTTTCTGTCCCCTCATATCGAAAGTTCCATATAGATTTGAAAACTTTTTTTTTGAAATATCGATTGTTTTTTTGTTTGCTACTATTCCAGGACGTCTCTAAGGCGCTGCAGAAAACTATCTTCCGGGAAGCTGTGAAAAATCCGCAAATACATAACTTTTGTCGTCCATAATGAAGCATTACAATTTTTTAAAAAAAAATCTTTTTTTAATAGATTTTCTCGTTCTTCGGCTTAGCATTCATATCCGCAATGTTAAATGAACTAAGCCCAACAATGTTTCGAATAAAATTTTGTATCAGTTCTCAAAATCTTCTCCACTTTTTGGCCCTGGAAGAGTCCCTGGGTTTCTTTGTTTTAACAGTTTTAGGTTTTCCGCCAATTGTTAGGTCCTTGTTAAACTGTACTACAGCATTTAAAACAAACTGACTGGATACGTGTAAGTTTTTGTGATTTTTTGAAAGTTCAACTTGGATTATTTGGAAAAGTTTAAAAAACTTTTTCACGCCCTTACTTATTTATTGTAAACTAACTATGCAACTGATTTTGTCAAATCAACTAACTTATTATCTGACACATTTTTCAAAAATAGTCTTATGAATAAAAAATATATAAATCAATCGCAAAAAAGTCATAATGAAAAATGTATCTCAGTGTAGAAACGATTCTGACATGTCATTACTTTTCTCACTACCAGTAATGACACTAGCTTACTCTATGCATTACTTTAACACAAATAAAAAGGACCTACTAATAACTAGTTAATGTTCCCATTATTCAAATACAAAATATAATGCGTTACCCAAAAGTACTTATTTGTATCACTATTTCAAATATAAAGTAATGATCTAAAAAATATTTCGAAAAATCTATTTTAAGACGCATTATTTTTCCACTTCCCGTAAGTACATATATAACTTCTTATTTTTGATATTTTATAAGCTGGACAGTAATGACTTTTTTGCAAGCTAGTAATTTTTGTTTTTTTCTATCAAGTATAATATATCGAGATAGCTCAGGTGGTAGAGCGGTTGACTGACAACCTGGAGGCCCGGGCAAATTTTATTAAAAAAAATTCAAAAAAAAAATATTTTTTTTTAATTAGTTTTTTTTTTTAATTTTTTTATACTCATTTTTTGTGTACATACTGGTAAGCATATAGGTAAACACATATTTTTCTATTTTTAGACATCCCCACATAAAAGTAATTCCATTTGTAATGACAATTGTAAATACTTGCCATTACTAAATATGTACTTATATAACCACTTATATGGTAATGCTTTTCTACACTGGGATTGCAAATATTTTGAAAAAAATTCACAATTTTATGGGTAAATTTATAGTTATTTCGTCCACTGTATTTATTCATGTTTTCATAATTTCATCACACTTACTTTGGTTTTTCGCCAGGTTTCAAATTAATTAAAGAAAATTTAGAACGCTTGGGTTCATCAGCACCGGCACAGCAAGTAATTATATCGACAGCATTAGCAGCTCCCTGACCACCCACAATAACTGTTACCATTGGTAAAGCCTAGAAAAGCATATAAATGAAATTAAAACTTAATTATTTATGTTCTTCAACCAAAATGCATTTGCATTTCTATGTTCATATTTAAATCTTTGTTAAAACTTCCTCTAATTAGTTTTAGTTTTTTTTTTTTTTGCATAATTTTCTTATAATTATGAAATATATTTACTAACCATTGGCAAAACATAACCATCATTGTAATCAACATGTTCACCAATCAAATTAACACGTCCCTGGTGCACAACATGCAAGTTCTGGCTCTTTGCCAAAATTTTGACGAAATGTCTGTGTGGCAGTATTTAAAATTTCTTCAAATGTTGGTAATTTAGTGGTTAACAATGAGGACATCTTTATTTTTTGTTTTTTTTTTTTTGCTATTTAGTCACTTGTCACTAATGATGATGCTTTGGCCGTTTATAGGATTTTCCTTGTAAATTTAATTGTCTGCAATTATAAAAGGAAATATATTTTAAATGGTGCAGTATAAACAAATGGTGGTTTTGTAAAAACACAAATTTTTGGTAAAATGTAGGTAAATAACCCCGTAATTAAGGTCACTTAATACGGCTGAATAACTTTCATTAGATGCTGTTTTAGTTACATTTTCTAACCAAAAAGGTGGGTTAGTGAATGTAATGTCAATTTTAGGTCATACATATATCAGGCTTTACGCCAACTGCTCCGCTGCAGGAATAAATATATCGCAACAATGCAAAACTAACGGTATGTGTTCTCATATTAGAGATTACAATAATTGTTCCAAAAAGTGGTCGAAGTGGTTAAATATTGACAAATTTTGAGTTCATTTTATGTGTATTATTTATTAATATTTAACTGAATTTGGCAAATGCTAATTTAACTATATCGATATAATTTTTTATTTCAAAATTCAGAGAAATTATACATTTTTCTTACAAAAATTCGAAAATAGTTCGGAAATTTTAGCGTAATACAAAACTCAGTTTATCTCAAAATCGGCAAAAATGTTTTTTTATTTTTTTTGTTTATAAAAACGTGTTAGATGTTTTTATTGAATAATATCCTTTATATATAATTTAATATTTATTATATCGGACTGAAAACATAAAAAGTCACCCACTCCATTTCATCCACCATTTCCGATTTCAACTAAATTTAGTGCAGTATAACTACAACATCGCCCATGTTTAGAATAGCTACTTGCAGCGGATCTTGAAACACCGCATTTCAAAATATGAAAATTACTCGAAAATAGAATTAATTTAAGAATTCATTCCTTAAGAATAATTTCCTAGAATGAAATTTTAGTAAAATTTCATTAGTTTTTAGAAAATTGAATTAAACTATTAAGTCTTTCAACACTCAAAAGTTAGTAGAAATGTTAGTAAAACATCTTGTAAATCAGGTATACTATTTTTCACCAAATTCTTTGCTAAAATTTTATTTGAAACTAAAATTTTAGTCATACTTAGTCAGCACCTAACTGTTTTGAACTAATGTTTTTACTAATATTTTACTAATGTTTTACTAATTTATTTTGCTAAAAAAAATTGTGCTAATTAGCACATCAATAGTGTGAACAACAACCAGATTAAAAGTTATACGCAGAATGAATAAGTTGTCAAGATGTAGTAGTGACGAGGGAAATTATACTAAAAAGTACAACTCCAGTAAGACACATAAAAAAAAACAACCATGGAAGATTTTTTTATCTGTTTTTCATACATAAAACAAAATTGTGGATTAAAACAACTTAAATTTTACGTTTTCACAGGCTTGTGCTAGCAATTGTCTATTAATTAAATAAAAGACAAAATAAAATATTTAAATTTAAAAAATATTAAATGTGTATTAGTAGTCAAATTGAGTGGTCAAGTTGCAAACAAATATACAGCAGGTAGACAGACTAAGGCGAAAGACAAAGACATACATCTTAGGCAGATTTTTATGTTTCCTTTTTCTTATTGCAGAAAAAGGGTTGTATATTTAGACAACCATTAATGTAAGTAGTTGGAAAATAATTTTGTTTATGTTATATATAATTATTTCTATATATTTGCAGATATCACATTAATTCATGTCGTCAATGTGGGAGTATATATATATTTTATATTTTGTAACGTATTGTAAATTATTTTAAAAAGAATCACAAAAATATGTTTTATGATTTTCAGCAAAATAAATTAACAAAAAAATTTTGACTCTACTAATATTCAGCAAAAATTTTATTAATGTTTAGGAAGGGTTTCTTATTTTCTAATCCACTAAGTTTAAGCAAAAGTTTTGCTGAATCTACTAATTTTGTTGCTAAAAATCAGCTCGAAATTTGCTGAATTTAGCAATTTTTTTGCAAGCACCCTCCTGACTAAAATCTTGCTGACTCAGCAAAATTTTTTGCTAACTGTACTAACTTTTTTATTCGAGTGAACTTTTGGATTTTACACACTCAAAATCCTACCAAAATACTGAAAACATATCAACAGAATAAGATTTTTGTCTTATAAGTTAAAAAATTTTTCGGTGTATAAAATTAAAATTTACTATACATTTTGGTACTCCGCTTTACAAAATTGTTTGGGTACAGAAGTTTTTATGTTATGAAATTATACATTAAATTTGTGTTATTTTGTTGCTCCTACTTTTATAAAAAGACTACAGATGAAGCACACAGAAGTGGTGGAACAAAAAAAAATCTCACCAGCAGGTTAGAAAATTAAAAAAAAAAAAAAAGAAACTAGCAAAAAATATATTTTTTTTATCAAAATTGTTAATTTGTTTTCTTTTGCAACTCGTCAAATATTCTATTTATATTTAAGTGTTTTAATTCTACAAAGAACAAAAAAAATTGTTTTTACCGAGTTTTGGCGACTTTTTTAATGCGAAAATTAAGAAAAATTTTGTTTTTGTAGATTTTCACTACTATGTTTGACGAAAAAACGGTAAAATAAATCTGACAACCCTGTTCACCAACGAACAAAAAACTAAAACCATTTCAAAAAATGTATAAAAATTTTAAATATCTTCATGTTTTTTTTAAAATTACTTAGAAACCCTTTATTCGATTTTAATATTTTTTTTTTGTGGCAACAATTAGCCAGTGTTAAGTAGGGTAATAACTTTTTGCATTTTTTGCAAATATCAAATCTCCCCAGACAAAATCGTGTAGGGCATGGACAAATATTAAGAACTGCGTTTTTAATTTTTCGCTATCGTTAAAAACGGTTACGCACCAAACGCGTTAAAGTTTTGAATCAAACAAAGTTAAAAAAAATACTTTTTTGATGCCTCAACGTCTGACCATCACATCTATATAATTTGGGCATGCTGATTTCAATAGTAAAGTCCGTTTTCGAGTCAATGGAATAGTTTTCTTCCAAATTTGCTTTTAATTTCCGCTATTTTTTTGCAGTTTTTTATATAAAAAAAATCTGTTTTCACATATTTTACCTTATTTTTTTTTTTAATAAAAATTCATGGCAATTCTTGTCATTTTCATATATTGGTTGTAATTTAAAACAAAAAATTAAATCGGTTTGGTGAAAATGAATTATAAGAAAAGCAAAATAAGTGTTGACAAAATTCCAAATCAACGACGCAGTAATATTTGTGCGGAACGTGGAATAAAAATAGTACAAGATATATATCCGCATTGTAAAACATCGCGTACTTTGAACCTAAAGTTTATATCTTACAATACCTACTTTTAATAATTTATTGTTATTATTTGTTTACATACTTACATATGTATAAACCATATTTAAAAAATTTTGTTATTAAAAAAATTAAAAAAAAAAAAAATATTAAAGGCATTTTAGAAATCGCTGTCGGTGCGTAAGGTTTTTTTACCAAATTGAACTGAAATAGTTTTTTTTATCATTAATACAATATTTGCCATTAGAAAACCCCTGGGGAGAATGTTGTCCAAAAAAAGTTATCACCCTAGTGTTGAGGAATAGTATACCAAAATTTCGGACGATTTGTAAAACATTTATGTGTATTTTTTTATATACAGACTCAAGTTTGTCCAACCCCCAGTACATATTGCAGCAACATTTAGTATTTTTTTTATGAAATTTATACAGAAATTAGGAAGTTGTGGATTTATTACCGTATTCTACCACTGTATACTGATTTCAATTATTTACAGTTTTCAGATATTTTTTGATAAAATATTTTTTTAAGTGTACTTCAAGAAGTCGATAATAAAGAGTATTTCAAATGTAAAACAGCTGTATAAAGAGTAAAAGACAAACAACAAAACATAATCTCTCACAAACTTGTCATAACAGAAAACATTTTATTTAAAGAACAACCAAAAAACAATGCACAAAACACAGTCATTGACCGACCGTCTTATTTTGACCGGCATTTATTACCTGGTTAAGATGTGGAATGTTATTTAATACAATAATTTCACTTGGGTTACGAGCTGTAATTTATTAAATACTAAATTTCGGAAATATATTTACAAATTATATTAATATTAATATGGGCACAATTTTTTAAACAAGCACTATTTTTTAAAATTTTATTTAATCAGATGGCACAAGTATGGAATTTATTTTGTGTTTACTCGGAAAGAGTTTAGCAGAAACTGATTGAAATTTAGCGGGTTAGACACTCATTATTATATCAAAAATAATATATTTTTATCTCTTAGATTGTGCATTTAAATTGTGTATTTTTTGTTTGTTGATTTTTATTGTTTATTTTTTAATAATTTTTTTTTTTATAATTTTTTTGTAGATTACATGTTTATTTCTGGGTACTTGTTTATTTAAACACTTAATATGAGAAGAACTTTGATGTGGCGTTACCAGATTAATGGTATCTGTAATATAATAAGTGGGGACTTTAAAATCTACAGTAAATGATAAAATCCACAATATATGATGGTATGTGAAAAACACAAATTTTTCGGATGATATTCATACAAAGACACAAGTGGTAAGTAAATGTTAAGAACTCACACAAAAATAAATTTTTTTACAGCATTATAAAATTATTCTGAATATATTATGATTATAGTATAGTCCTCATGATCATAATATTATATATTCGTTAATTATCGTAACATCGGCCTCACAAGAGGAGTCGACCAATGGGTTCTCACCGATAAAAAGTGGGATCAAAAATTACCCCATTTACCGTTTTTTTTCGACTTATTTCGTATTGATTTAGGGAAATTTTATTAAAATGGGGTAAAAAGTTAAAGAGGTTTTGGTGACGCATTAACAGGTACACGAAACATGTCCGATAACTTGCAAGTATTTTTGTTATTCAAAAAATGTGTTTTAAGTGCACTTAGAATTCTATGTTGGTAAAGACAACTGCAAATATAGTTGAAACCCAATGAAATATCACTTGCAAAAAGAACGACTTACATTTTAGTAAATTCAACTAACATTGCCATTGGTTTTTTACTGTTCAAAAATTAACCACAATTGTAGTTAAAATGAGCCACATATGAAGCAAAAAATAAACAAAACTTTATTTGTTTTATTTTTTTAAATGAAAAAAAAACTACTGTATAATATGAATGTAAAATCATAATACAGGAATTTGGTGTGGTTTGTTTTTTTAAATGACTACAACTGTAATCAAAAATTTAATTTCAGCTACAAATGACTGTTTTTCCATTTAAAAATTAAGATACTGTAATACAACTCAAACAACTACAAATACAGCAGGAGTTTATTGAGTATGATGCTGAAAGTGGCGTTTTGTTGGATTAAGACGAAAATTATGTATATTAATGCCTAACTAATTTAATAGTGTGGGTGTCTTAGCTTTTTTCGACATACTTAATTGTTCGGTATTTATGCGATATTTTCCGAAGATCTTTTTAACCTATTTTAAAATATTTTAAATAAATAAAATAATGGCAAAAAATTAACCACAATTGTAGTTAAAATGAACCACATATGAAGCAAAAAATAAACAAAAATGTATTTGTTCTGCTACAAATGACTGTTTTTTCCATTTAAAAATGATGATACTGTAATACAACTCAAACAACTACAAATATTTACAGCAGGGATTTCCTGAGTGTGATGTTAAAACTGGCGTTTTGTTGGATTGAGATGGCAGCCCTAACACACGTATGCGTATGTAACGGAATTTTTATTTTCTCGAGAACATCAAAGCTGCGTTAAAAAAATAAATGCCAGCCCTAACACACTACATAGGCAATATTGGTATCAAAATTTTTTTTCTCGAGTACATCAAAGCTGCGTTAAAAAAATCTAATTTCATTAGTTTTAAACATGCTTTCTTGCAAAAATGTTTTAACTTGTGTTCACACTAAAACGTGAGATTGAGCCACTAAAAAAAAATAGTGCCCCTTATTTTGTTTTCTTTATCACATATCACATATCAAAATATCATGGCTCCCATTGTCAGTAATCATAATATTACTAGTTATTATAGTAAGGATCATGCTAGGGTTTTCCCCCAAGATTTATGTGTTAATTTTTATTTCAATTTACACCTCTGTGTGATAAAAATCAAAATAAACAGTACATGCATTAAATTTGATTTTACCAATTTATTCTTTATATCCACCACAATGAATCATTACAAATGAAACAAAAAAAAACTAATTAAAAAAACTTGTTAGAGGTGAAATTAAAATATAATGGTGAAAAACTTTTTTGATATAAAAAATAAATTGCGTAGTAAAAAACATTTTAAGGTTAACAAAAAACTTTTCGTGGTAAAAAAAATTTGAGGTGAAATTAAAATTTGAGGTGAATTTTAAATATTATTTATGAACGTTTTACTTTTAAATTTTAAAAATTAAAACCAAAAGTTTATTTTTCGATCTTTTATCATACATTATGATGTTGAACTTTAAATATTATTCTGATGGAAAAATATGACGTTATAATTAATAGTGTATAAACATACAGTATATTATACACCAATTTGTATGGAAAATTTAAAGGTACCTTCACATTGTTACTCATAACTATTGAACCGCTTTAACCGATTTACCATTTTCAATACCACATTTTCCGGGATAATGCGCATCAATCTATGTAAAAACGGGCAGTCCGGATTGCGTTTCCACGCCGTGATCGCAAGGATCAATAATATATATACTTCATGGGGTGTTAGACCTATATTTCGATGCGTTTCAAACAGAATGACAATCTGATAAATACCCTCACTACAGTATGTGGAGAGTACACAAATTTCCGGGAATATGCAATTTAAAATTAATTTAAGACGGAATATGCAAAGTAAATTAATTATAAGCAAACTATGCAAACACGCACTAAAAAATCGATGCCGTTTAATTACCGAGTACCAAGATTTTTTTAACTTTTTAAGATTTAATGTTCATCAAACATATGGCATCACTTAATTTCCAATTATTTAAAACTATAGTAGTTGTCATTCGTGCTTTGTGCAAGTCTTCTCTATATGACCACTGCATGTTTTCTCACATAATAAGAGCGTGCATGAATTTAAACGAAAGATGAAAAAAAAACACAGTTCAAATCAAAGTCACTTAACAAGTATTAAGTGCTGTTATCGGCCTTATCAGCTGACTACTCTCAGCTAATTCATGGAGGTAAATTGAAAAACATTCGTTATCAAACTATCAAAATATAAATACATCGCAAAGAAAAACACAGGGATCGAAAAAAACTCTAAAATTAGTCTCATTTTTATATAAATTTTTCAGAATTAAACTTTTTCTTCTGAATGCGATGTAATTTCCTACTAAAGGGTCCGCCATCTAACGTTTTTTTTTTTCAACTAGTGCTTATTTCGTGAATGGTAACACTTAGCTCATGTCTGATTTGACAGATAATTAGTTTTATCCTTCCGCTGAACGAATATGGTCCGCATGTTCGTTATCTTGTGAAAAAAGTGAAAAGCCAAAAACAGTGCGTACAACCCGAGAATATTGCTGATGTGGCAGAAAGTGTGCGTGAAGCGCCATCAACATCAATTCACACCGTCGTTCTCAACAATTGAACATTTCGGAGACATCATTGATACGAATTTTGCATAAAGACCTTGGTATGACGCCATACAAAGTCCAGTTGGTTCAGGAGTTCAAAAAAAAAAAGTTATTTGGCGGACCCTTTATTTGTTTGCATTTAAAAATTAGCAACGAAATATAATCACTATCCGATGAAGAAAGTTACGATATAGATATATATAATCACATATTGTAATATATATAATTTCATATCACATCATATCTTAGCTGATCCGAAAAATCGTATACATACCCTTATCCCTTGGAATCTCATCTGTTATAATTTGATCAAAAAATGGGTTCATCTGATTTAATCAAGTTATTTGTTTGTTTATATAAAATTTGGTATAACTTCTTGAAATTATTTAGAAGATCGCACTACTATTTTGTTTCTAAATAATAATGAAAATTTCAATATAAATCATGGTTGGTAACCGGTTCTACGTGGCTATCGGTAAGAGTAACGCTATTTTCTTTTATTTCGGTAACGATATTTACTTTATTTCAGTTATTTCGGTAACGAGTATTTAGCGATACTTTCATTTAAATTATTTCGTTAACAGTATTTTATTTATTTCGGTAACAGTATTTAAGGATAACGGGTATGAAGTTATTTCGGTAACGGTATTTTAGAGGTAATGTTATTTAAGTTATTTCAATATCGGTATTTTCTGATAATGGTAATATCAATGCGCATTAAAATTTGTAACCCTATCGTGACCGAATTCTAATGACTGGCCAGTTTATGAACAAACTTTGGAACAATTTATATCTACCAAAGTAAACACGTTTTCATATAATCATGCACTATCTTATATAATACATACACGACGAAGAAATGTTTCTTTTGTCAAATAATTCCCAAAATAGTTCGTGTCTCGCATTGAGATTCCGTGAGCTGGACCGTTTTTAAAATATGAATTTATTTAGTTTTTCGAACAATTTTGTACACAATTAACTAAAGACAATGTTTACAATATTAATATCATATGAAAGGTTTTTTAAGGAACGTCCAACGGTATATAAAACATATCAACGAAGGTCCAGACATATATTTTTTCATGGATATTCTATAAAAAAAATAATTTTTTGTAGGTGTTTTATATGGAGATTTTTGTCATTTAAATGTCAAATTGACATGCTTCAATGTTTAGTCTATTTTATAACATAAGCGTTTCAGCTTTTATTGATATCCGCACTAGTTTGCGTTTTACCAAAAATGTAATATGTTGGGAAAACTATGTTTTACTCATATCAATATCGGTATATACATTTTCCTTTGGACATATTTTGGAATTTTCCAAATTAAGTCATTTGCTTTGGACCAAATTTTAAGAAAAATTTGTAATTAATTTAATCTGCAAATATAAAAATGTAGTTTAGGGGAAAAAATCCGTAATTAAAAATTGTACGCAGTTTTTTATTTTTATTCATATCGATCTTAAATTGTACATTTTTAAAAGAAAAAACTTTGTAAAATTTTTAATTCGCGAAAAAAAAAATTACGCAGCCAAAAAATGCACGTTGTGAAATTTTTTTCTTTAAGCAGAATTTCTGTCCTTACATCAACTAGAAACGCAGTCGGCGTGCAGACTGGATTAATTAATTTTTTTTCTTAATGAAATTCTGTTACACTAAAAATTACTACATATTTTTAAAGCAGAAGTGCCCTGAGCATACGAATAAGAATTGCTTTTTCTGAAAAAGACTTTCATATTTTAAATAATTTGTATTCCAACGATAGGAAAATATCATTTGATCTGATAAAAGCCGAGCTATTAATAAAAATAATTTTTAATGAATATTTCTAGAGTTTTAAAACACTTTTTAACAACACCCGGTGGTACAGAATTGGTAATTATGTATATACACTAATAGAAATAAATCTGTAAAATTAGTAGAAAAAAACCTACTAAAATTTTTTTCAAAATGACGTTGCAGATAAAACTGATAAAATTAACAGATGTTTTGCTAAATATTATTAAAATAAGAACAGCTAAAATAAACTGTTAACTTTACAAAATTTAAGTTATATTGAATTTTAGTTAAGTTGAATTTTAGTTAATTACTAGTTAATTCATTTAGCAAAAACTTCTAAATATTTGTAGACTAAAAACAGCAAACAAAAACTATAGTATCAACATAATGTTTTCTATTCACTATAAATTTTTTTCTGCAGCGTAATTTTTAACTAACTTTTATTAGTTTTAGCAAACATTTTTACTAATGTCTTTCTATTAGGTAAAAACCCTAAATATATGTGGCAAAACATGTTTATTAATTTATATATAAAAAATGACTGAAACCATTTCTTTTTACCATTGTTACTTTTAGTTTGTTGTTCTTTTATTTTTTATTTTTACTGAATTGTTTTTGTCGCATTATTTAATAAATTTTTTTTATACATTTTATAAAAAAATATATATAAATTTATAAAAAAAGTAAACGAAATTAAAGTACAACTACTAACGTATAAGTGGTTTTAATTGTCAAGATTTTTTTCAAAATCAAATTTTTTTCAAGCATTTTGCAAATATGATTCTGGACACCTTATATGGGAACTATCCAACAAAATCTCGGAAATCGGTTGATATTACGGAACATGTTACCTGGTAATAAGTTAAACTCCTTACACGTGCATTTGTTGGTATTACTGACTGCCCATTAGTAAC
>CM037852.1:130707151-130739873 GCA_021234595.1 Delia radicum
TTTCATTGAAATTTTTTTGTGAGTTGGTGTCTGAGACTTCGAAGCATGTTCTATGCGAATATCCTATTCTTTGTGATAGGAGGCTTAGGTTTATGGGCAGTGTTGTCAGGTATGTTGAGCACAAAATCGTCGAAATTTCCAATAAAAATCGTCAAAATCGTTATTATATTTTCAAAAATCGTCAAAACTAAAAATATTTGTTACAAGTGGGATAAAGTTTTAATAAAAAAATTATAATAATGTAATTCACATTTCAAGTGCTCATGTACTATCGGTGTAATATAATACGATTTTTTACACTTTTCTGTAATTTAAATAACAATAGCACTTTAACTGTTAATTCCTTCTACATAATTCTGTAAACACCACTTCAGTAGCACAATTTTTAAATCTTAAATTCTTTTCATTAGTTTAGAAATTCTTTAACAATGTTTTTTTCTTAAATTATTAAATTTGGACTTCCATTAACGAATTAAAGTTTCAAAATGCATTACATGTGATTTTTAATTTAATACTTTAATTAATTAAATTTTAATAATTTAATTTAAAAAAAGTTTAATACAATAAATTGTGAAATTTTTGATTATTTCATATTTTTCATTTTGGGTTGCTTTTTAATATTGCTAAAAATTATTTATTATTTATATTATCATTTATTATTAGTTAAATATTGTTTATTACTGCATGTTTTTTTCCATTTTCAAATATAAATTGTTAATATCTGAAGTTTCACTTTGGAACACTTTATTTATATTATTATTAGGCTTTTAAGCACCGGATTTATTTTCGGATTTATAAATCAGAATATTCGAACTCGATGTTTGTTTCACAAAAACTTGGATTTTTTTTTTAATTTAAAAAATATTTTATTTTTATCTCAATCTTACACTTATTAAACTTTATAAAAATATAAATATTAAAAAAAGCAGGGTTGGCATTCAATAACTTTTCATAATAACGAATAACTCTAATAGCGGAGAGGAAATTTAAAAAAAGCGATTCCATTAAAGACATGTTTCTTCTTATGCAAACGGGTTTAGTTTTCTATTTAACCTGTTTGATTTTGAAATATCTTGAACTAGTTAAAGTCAAAATAACGCTAAAATACCGAAACGACGATTTATAACGTTATTTTGTTGATGTAACAAATTTAATGCGTATAATTTTGAAATAAACCCTGTAAAGACACATGCCACTATTGGAATCGTAGCTTTAAAACGTTCATAACGGCATTGGCGTGGCCGTGGCAGGCAACTGCCATTGTAATTCAAAGGTAGTGTTTGCCAACCATGAAAAAAGTAAGCACATACTCAGGGAACTTCTGCTGTACATATTTGTCGTTGTTTCAGTTGTAATATTATTTTTAAGTGAAAAAAACAGTCATTTGTAAAAGAAATTTAATTTTTGAATACAATTGTAGTTTATTTAAAAAACAAACCACATTAAATTACAGTATTATGATTTTACATTCATTTCATACAGTAGTTTTTTTTATTTAAAAAATAAAACAAATTAATGTTTGTTTATTTTTACTGCACTAACTGAACTACTCATTAATAATACAATTGTAGTTAATTTTTTGAACAGTAAAAACATATGACTATGTTAGTTGAAGTTACTAAAATGTAAGTCGTTCTTTTTTCAAGTGAAATTTCATTTGTTTTTAGCTACATTTGCAGTGGTCTTTACCTTTATTAAGTAACTTTTTTGCTAAACTTTCAATAAAAAATAGTTTTTAATTTTAACGAAATAAAATCCAAAAATAGATTCGGTGAATTTTTAAGAATAGAAAATAAACGTGTTTTGCTGATATATTAAACGTTTGTCAAAAAATCGTCATTTTGGAAGCAAAAATCGTCCAATCGTCATTTGATGAATTTCATATCAAAACCGATATTCGTTGAACCCGACCCCCTCAGAATTTGATGAAATTTTGCATACATCTACATTTTACCTATACAAACACAACCTCATATTTAGAAGTTGCATTTTTGAAAATATGTGGGCGTGGCAAGGTATCGAAGGATTTGAAAAATCACGATAACATGTACTTTCAAGCTGAGATTACTACGGAATGGCTGAACCGACTTCAAAGATTTTGGTACCATTAGAAATGTATTTCAATTAGCTTTCAGATTTTATGTCATCATAAAATTGATTTCGAAATATTCGCTGAGTGGCACTTTTACGCAACCAGCCATGGAAAATCTGCATGTGATGGTATAGGTGGGACATTAAAAAGAGGCGCTCGGAATAAAAGTTAGCAAATATTCCGAAAGTCAACAGTATGCGCAAAATTAGATATTAAATCTAAAAAATGAAAATAAAAAAAAAAAATTACCAAGGGTAAATCCATATTTTGGGGGTGTCTGAAAAATTTGATAATACGATTCTTGTTCTAATCTATTAGAATTACAAAAAAATCTGTATAACTTTCAAAGTATAGCTACTTTACTTTTTTTGTCACACAATGATATCAAAATATAAGAAAGTTAACAAGAGATGCATTTACTTAAAAAAATTAAAAAAAAAAAACAAAAAAGTTTTTAGATATGTTGTATATATTAAATAGACCCTTCTAGAAAAATTTCTTTTTGGAAAAACACACTTGGCCTTTGAAGTGTTTTCCCAGTTTAAAGTTTTATTTTTGGGAAAAAAAAAATTTCAGTGTAATATAAAATTTTTACAGTGTTTTCGAAAGCTAATTGAAATACCTTTCTAATGGTACCAAAATCTTTGAAATCGGTTCAGCCATTCCTTAGTAATCTCAGCTTGAAAGTACATTTTATCGTGATTTTTCAAAAGCTTCGATACCTTGCCACGCCCACATATTTTCAAAAATGCAATTTCTAAATATGAGGTTGTGTTTGTATAGGTAAAATGTAGCTGTATGCAAAATTTCATCAAATTTTGAGGGGGTCGGGTTCAAAATGTTCCTTTTTTTATAGGTTTTGGTATGAAATTCTTCATTTAGAAATTTAGGTCCTAAAAATCGTCAAAATGACGATAAATCGTCAAACATGGTAACAGTGTTTATGGGTGATCACTTCATTTCGCTTCCTACATTGTTAATATTTCGCCTAATACGATGATTAGCTTTATAAGTAGCTAAAATCTTTTAGAAACTCTAGACAGCACAAAACACCTACATAGGTCGCAGTGCATATTGCCATCTAAAAAAAAAACACACACACACAAATAATAAGGACTTACTACACTGAAATTAATGACGCAATTTCATAGAATATTTTTGTAGATTCAATAAAGAATTTCATTATATCCAAGAAATTTTATTAATATTAAGATATTTTTCATAAAATTTCATAGTTTTATAAAAAAAATTAATTCGATTTCATAAATTATCTCTTCATAGATTTAACGAAAATTTTCTTTAGAGTTATGAAATTATTTCAAAGACTTATTTTTTTTTATTTTTCGTAAAAGTTCCTAATTATTATTTAACTGTAGCCTGACATTAATTTTGGACTTCTATGAAATTGTTTAAAAAAACATCTGGAGCGGTTCTTTGGCTTAGTTCCGCATTTGTCAAGATATTCATGAAGAGTTTTGTTAATTCAAGGAACTTCTTAATAATAAAAAAATATATAAAACTGTTTCATAAATTCTATAAAGGTTTCATTGTCGGAATGAAGATCATTTTTCATTAATTCTACAAACATTTCATATAAATTGACTTTTTTGAAACATATTTCATAGAGTCTATGAGAAGTTTCAATGGACGAGTTCCAGTGACAATTTTCTTTAAGGCTATGAAGAAATTTATTATTGAAATGAAGAAAATTAACTCGTTAATTTTCCTTTTAATACAAAAAATAATGTCTTATAAGTCCTTTTTTTTGTCCTTATTTTAAATATAAAGTAATGATTTACAAAGTTTTTGAAAATCTATTTCTAGACACATTATTTTTCTAACTCAAGTAAGGACATATATAAGTACATATTTTAAATTTTTTGTATGCTGGAAAGTAATGCCATTTTGGGCACGAAACTCAGTTATGTTTTTATCTATCAAGTATAACATGTCGAGATAGCTCAGATGGTAGAGCAGTTGACTGACAGCCAGGAGGCCCAGCACAGTGAAGAAAATTGGACTTTTATTGAGCAAATTGACCTACAACCCACAGTTTCAAACGAATTTAAAAAAATAAAATTCTAAAAATAACTGGCTAAATTCCAAATCGATTTCTCATGGCCGATTTTTAAAAGTAATTTACTTTATATACCTAATAAATCGTCAATTGTGCGCCCCGGTAGGCTAGTTGGTAGCGTGCTGGCTTATCAGTGAGGGGGTCGTTGGTTCGATTCCCACCAGAGGCACTGGTCTGTTTCCGCTACAATGCGCCGAAAGCCATAGTAGCTAGTGCTGGGTTAGAGTAATTAGTATATAATTTGTAATTATATCATTATTAATTAATAAAAATAAAAAAAAGTTCATTTTATTTTTGCTATAAAAAAGTCGTGGGATACAAACAAAATGTGTCCCAAATTAATCTTAATTATATTATCTATCAATATTTTTTGTTAAATCCGCTGTCACAATTTTAGTTTCTTAATAATAATAATCAAATATTAATTTTTTGCTTTCACTCCAGCATCTTTACTATCTTGCCAAAATCGTTGAACTTTTCTTTAATTAATAATAAATATTCCTCTCACTATTAAAAAATTTTTAAGAAAATTCTAAAGTCTTGTATTTTTAATTAGAACACGGCATACTAATTTTTTTTAAATACTTAACATTTGTAATAAATTTGATACTCCTCTACTCATGTTTTTTAGTTAAAAAACTTAACAAGTTTTGAAATAAATTTGTGTAATTTTCTTTGCTCTTGAACAGCACTTTAATTGTATATCTTAAATATTCTAAAGCCGCATGTCGCTAAAGCGCAATATCCATAGTCATCTGACATAAGATAACCAATAAATTTAGCTAAATGACTGATTTAAACGTAACCAACAGAAAAAATTAGTTAAAGTGAATTAGAACCGTTTAACAGACTTCTGTAATATCTTTTTTTATGAGTGTATAAACTGTAAACAAAATATTCTAAATCTAAAAATTAATCAAAGCTTAATATAATGTTCGATTGCTCGTTTGATGCCATTTCTTTATTGACACAATTTGAGAGAAAACATTTTTTCACGTTCATTGAACAAATTATCACTTTTTCAATAATTTAAAAAAATGTTTCTTATCCAGTCGACATTAAGGCACAATTAAGCCGAGTTTTTCACTTTGTATTTAAATGCCATTTGGACTTTAAGTTCTATTTAAAGACAAACGTCAGTTTTTAACTTCAAATTTAAATCACATTTAAGTGACCAATCTTGGGCATTTAAAGTCTATTTAAATTGAACAAATATAACATATGATTTTGACAGTTTGTTTTTTTTTTCGCGTGGTAAAACAAACAATAAAAAATAAATAAAATGACAGCAGCCAATAAAACTTCACTTCTCTTCATTTTTATTTTACTAATTTAATTTTAATTTAATTATATATATTTTATTTCTATATTTTATATTTTCTGTTATTTTCTGTTATTTTTCTATTCTTTAAACAGCTGTTTTATGAATAATGATCATTAATTTTTTGACATTTCATGATGCTATCATACTTTTGTCGCAAATAAATAACAATTATCATTTAAGACTGAAAAACTGAAACTGTATTTAAATACAACTTAAATTTAAATGGCAATTAACTAATTGCATATTTAAATACGAAGTTAAAAACTGGGCATTAGTCTTACCACTCCTTGTCGTAACGAATCAGCTGGTTTGTTTTTGGTTTATGAATAGTGCATTTTTCAGAAAAGCGCCTCACATAAACCATGAACAAAACAGCTGATTCGTCACGGCACAGAACGGCAAGACTAATGGAGCCCATACTCAAATTAAAGAAATTTTTCTGGCCTTTCCAAAAGTCCTCATTTCACAATTTATTGTTTTATAATTTTAATTTAGCTCAAACTTTTTATTTTAAACTTTAAACTGTAAAAAATGATACTAAATTCGAAAATTAAACAATTATATACTATTCGACTGTTCTTTTGATGCCTTTTCATTATTGACACGATTTGAGAGAAACTTTTTTTTCCCAGATTATTGAAAACATTATAAAGTTAAAAAATAGGGTAATTTTTGATCCCACTGTGCAAGTTCTTGATTTAAGATCGGTCAGCTAGAAAAAAACACATATCCCTTAGATTTATATTTTGTTAAAGCCCTTAACATTGACACTTGAATTGAAGAAAATTTTATATATTTATTTAATTTTTGGATATTTTTGCAGAAACAAAAATTATAGACTTTAATATAAAGAAATAAATAAAAAAAATAAAAAACATACTATTAAATAATCTCATTCCCATCCGCTACAAATTGTCATTGACTAACTATTGTTTAACCCAATAGTCATTTATTTAATTTATTAATTTCACTTCATTGAATACAACAGATATTATACATTGTATAAAAAAAAAGAAATGGCATACAAATGGACAATTAAGAATTCTTTCAGAGAAGACATCTTTTGAATTTTCAAACCACATACTCCACGTACACACATCCGATCTGTGCTTGAAAAACAAATGGTTTTACAGGCTGCAAAGACCATATATTAAATAAAATACAGAACAGAACAGAAAGATAATAAAAAGGACATTTAGTTAAAACAAAATGAGTGCATATCCAACAGGAACATTGAATTGGAAACCCCATAAGGTAAAATGCAGAATGTAGATAACGACATCTTGCGGTAGAATGCACACATATGCTTGTAAAGGCATGATGATGATGACTGGAGAGTTGCTTGCACTATATACACTTCTACGGCAAACATATATGTTGCTTTCCAAGCCAACTGCCCCTCTGCAGAAAAAAGTATATCGCAGCAATGCCAAACGAACATTTTGTTTGTTCTCCTGCGCTGGACAAAAGAATGGAAAACTTTTTAAATTTTTCCAAAAAATGACAAATGTTGCGTTCATTATTTATAATTATTTAACAGAATTTGGCATATGCTATATATTTCACTATATCAATGTATTATTTTATAGAGAATTTGAAAGGACCAAGGACAATAGTTGAAAGGACAATATTCAATATTTATTTTTTATAAAATTTATTAAAAAATATTAAAAAAAAAATACAAGAATATTTAAATTGAAAAAATACTTTTTTTTTTTTTGAATAAAACATAAAATTCAAAAATTCATGTTAATAAATTTTTAAAAATTTGAGCTAAACCACAACACTACATGAAAGCATTATATTTATATGATAATGGAGAATGAGTTGCATCATTTCTTAACCAAACATAATTAGATGTTAGTAAATCCTTATTTACGAATGGTTTTTGAAGGCTATGATTAGAAGATTGTTGAGGTTGATAACTGCGAACAATTTCTTTTAAACATTGTAAAAACTCGTTATTATCTTGTGTTGTAGGGTTAATTGGAAAATTTCACCAGAAAGATGCTTAAGTTGTCATATTGTTTACATCTTGCTGCTCGATTATAGCTGAATTTTGTTTCGTCTGATGTGATCCGTTGTAAACTAAAAATTGTTTCCACTTGAAAAAAACACACTTTTGGATTCTTTTGTCAAAAAGGAGGGAATTTGATTGATGAAGAAACTGCATCGATTTGAAGAGGTACACACAGAGAAAAGTTTAGCTATTTGCCAACTGAAATACGGTTACTACGACTCAAATTCGGTTATTATGAATCTTAGTAGTTTTGCACAACTTAACATTATTTTTCACAACAAAGTGCGGTAAATTCATTTAAGCACCCAAAATATTCAGAAATCTAATGTAAATATCGTTGTGCTAACTAAGTTTAAAAGTGGTTACCATTAAAATGGTTGGTTGAGCTATATCTGGTATAATTTCTTCTTGATTAGATACATCACCACTTCCATGAGTGGGTGAGTGAAAAAAAGCCATATTTTTCTTGTTAAAAGTCCTTCAGTTTATGGTCACCAATTTATGGATCACGACACAATGCCAAATTAACTGGGATACAAATTATATTTTTTATAAAATTTATTAAAAAATATTAAAACAAAAATTACACGAATAATTAAATTGAAAAAAATGCTTTTTTTTGAATGAAACATAAAATTAATAAATTTTAAACAAAATACAAGTTAATAAATTTTTAAAAATTTGAATTAATCCAGTGTATCACCCCAATCTAAACGTTTATTATAAATAAAAAAATCAAAAAAAATGTTGGCCGATTTTTAGATAAATTGAGTTTTGTATAATTCTAATAATTCGGAATTAGTTCTGATTTTTTTTAATTTTATTTTTTTCAAAATCTCTCTAAAAATATATATTGCTACATTCAAATTTCTAGCATTTTCAAAATTCGGTTTAATTTAGGCTTCCCAATACCGAATTCGGTAATACCGAAAACATCGAAATTCGATCCATTTTTTCAAATTCAAAATACGATTTTAAGCCAATAACGATTTCGGTATTTGATACAAATTGAATACAGTAGTAATGAATGTGCAGAGAAGTTAAAAATAAGCAACGGTCAACATTATCATCAGATCTTTAATATTTACATTGTCGAAAAGTTTTTAATAAATTTGGTTATGGTAAGAATGTTTTTAAAGTTTTGAATAAAACTTTATGCTAACTATTATATTAAAAATGTTGCAGCGTCTTTGCCCTGAAATCGGAGCTGTCGTTAATTTGAGTGACACATTGTCAAGTGACGATGGCATAATAAGACAAATTGAAGATAGGGCAGATATTTCCGATAATCTCAATGAAAGATCAAATATTGAAAACATTCAAGGCATTTTCAGTGGCCGGATGAATTTACACAAATACTCGCTGTATAATAGAATGTAGAAATACTTTAATAAAAAAAAAACCAAACGATTGCTCATCTTAATTAAATCCTACTTTTATGTGCTAAAATAAAAAAATTATGTGAAATACGTATTAGGGTTAATTCGAAATTTTAGATTTTGGGATACAATATCTTTTTAGAAGGTTTTTGCATCACTAAAAATAATAGCGTAATTAATTTTTTAAAATTCAATCTCCTTCTCCGGCATATCTGCGGCAAAAAAACGCTGATTTTGGGCACCATTTTCTACAGAGCAAAAACTGCTGAATATATTTCAAATCTGATTTTATCATTTGATTCCCCAGGAAAAATAATTAAAAATAAGCGTTATTTGAGATTTTTATGATGGACCAGGTAGTCGTTAGGGTGCACAAAAAAATCACTTTTTCATAAAAAAAAATGCAAAAGTAATTTATTAACACGCTGTCTGATGAAAAAAATGGTGAAAAAACTTTTATTATTGTAATTCCGGTTTCAAATTTATCAAGTAATATATAACTAAAAATGAGATATATTTTTTTTAAGTTTTGTAAGTGATATTACAAGATTTGTTTTTTTCCAAAACAACATTATTCAGCTTTTCTTTCAACTGCACATAATGTTAAATTATTTAAATTATCTTTATTTTTGATTATATTTGAATGATTAACCCTCTAACGCGAAAGGCTGCCTCAAGGCAGTTTTCATAAAATTTACCACAAATGCGTCAAATGAGCGTTTTATACTTAGAAATTAATATATTTCGATAGAAAACTAAATTTACTAAATATTTTGCAAAGAAATTTTTCGTGTGCCGTCCACGGTTTGGTAGCGAGAAAGCTTCAAAATCAAAATTTCGTAAAATTTCAAAAAATAATTATTTTTGAGAAAACAGTTTCCAAAAATCTAAAAAACCAATTTAAGTTGACTAAAAACTCTTTATAATAAAATATAAGTAAGATTGAAGCTTTATCTTTAATTATAAGTCCTTACTTTGGTCCAAGGACTCAAAGGATTTTATCAGGATTCCTCTAAAGGACATCATCTTAACTTATAAACTAATACACGGATTTTTATGAAATTTGGCAGAAGAAAGACATTAAGTATTAATAGCAAAGCGTTGAAGTTTGAGCAATATAAATTGAAGTTTCGATACTTTTGCGCCTAATTCCGCTTTTTCCAAAAAGCGAAAATCGTCATATCTTCTAAAATAGGAGCAGAAAAAAACAGTTTGTGGAGTGTGGTTATATCTTGGTAAGAGAAATAATTTTGGTTCAAAACTTCTCTTTTATATGCTTTTCTTTTCAAAAAGCACCCTAAAATTTTTTTTCTCATATCCCCTAAATTAGGCAACGATAAACAATTTTGTTGAAGAACTTATAATTTGTTTTTCGAGTGGAACACATAGTATTAATTTCGTTGCAAAGCATTGTTTGCCAGTTACAGGGTTAAGCCGCTAAATTTGGCCAAAAAGCTGTTCAGTGCAAATGCTTGTTGATTGTATATTTTGAGCCTTTTTAATTGCAATGATAAAGCTTCTTTGGGATGGGCACTGAGCGAAGTGAAAAAGCATAAATGAAATATTTATTCCATAATTAACTAATGTTTTTAAAATCTGACGAGTTATATAATCGACAGGCGTCTTAAACAGCACGAAATCTCTCAATTCGCAGCTAGATGCAGTTCCAAAATTTTCTGTTAATTGCAAAAGATCAGCCATTTCGGAAAATAATAAATACTGTTAAAGACTAATGTAGCTTGAAAAAAACACAATACTGGTTCAAAAATAATACAATTAATAAATTATTAATACTTCTCGTATCAAAATCTTAACAGCTTTTTAAAAGATCACTCCAAATTAAAAATTTAAATGCCACTTTTTCCAGAGACAGTATATTTTCAATATGCGTGTTAAAAAAAATAGTTTTAAAATTTTTTATAAAAAGTTTCGGCTCCCCCTAATGAATACTTGGTACTGATAATTTCAAATAACGCTTACTTTTTACTAATTTTTCGAGAGCAATCGAATGGTAAAGTCAGATTTGAAATATATTCAGCAGTTTTTCCTCTGTTGCAAATGTTCAGTGTTTTTAGCTGCAGATATGCAGGGGGAAGAGTTCGAATTTAAAAAAATAATTACTCCATTATTTTAAGTGATGCAAAGAACGTCTAAAAAGGCGTTGTACCCCAAAATCAAAAACAGAAATTATTTTGAAAAAAAGCCTAATAAGTAAGTATACCTACTTCTTATTAAAAAATATGAGAAAAAAATGTGTTTAGGAATACCGAAATGCCGATTTTGCAATACCGATTCGGTATTAGGAACCCTAGTTTAATTATTATACATAATATTAATTAATAGCATTTTTTGGAGACCAAGTATTGCTAGTTTGGCATTGCTGCGTTATAATTTTGTTTTAGCTGGACATTTGGCTTAGAAAGCAACATACGAGTATGTTGATAAAATATGGTGCTTTTTAATTTATTTGTACACACTCACATCAATGTACAGTACCTTACAAAAAAATAGGACGAAATCATTTTATATTGTTTCATCGGTAAAATTTAACAAAATGGGTCTAATGAATTCAACACCGAGAAAACAGACTCGTTAGTAGCAACCATATTTGTAGCCAATCGAATTTCTGTTAACGCAATCGATATTCTAAAATTTCTGTTGTTCCAATCGAATAATTATTATCGGAGCCGAAAACTTCGGTCACAGGAACCGAAACATTCGTTTGTTAACAAATACGGTTGTTGCAATGAAATAAAAATAATTTCCATTTTCTGTACCCGTGAATTTTTAACTAGAACTACTCAGTTTAGCATTACCATAAAAGTGGTTATATATGCACATATTTGGTAATGGCAAGTATTTAAAATAATTTGAAAAATCTGAGTTTAATAAAAATAATATTTTTTTTATTAACAATTTTTTTGTGAAAGGCTTGGTAGAGAAGAATTCGTGTATTTTCTAAAAATTATAACTACATTGTAAATTTTAAATTTTCTGAATCAGACTGCGCAGTTTCTGGTATTGAACCTTCGTCAGTGACCCTGTTTTTTTTTTTTTTTGAGTAATGTAACGTGTAGTGCGAGTGCATGTGGCATTAGAAATCAGTTTATCTATACCACGGTCAGTGATTGCACAGAAAATTTCATATAGACGCAATCGAACAAATAAAAACATAACAAATATTACATTATTCAAAAAAAAAACTGGGTCACTGACAAAGGTTCAATACCAGAAACTGCGCAGTCTGATTCAGAAAATTGAAAATTTACAATGTAGTTATGATTTTTAGAAAATACAATCATTCTTCTCTACCACGCCTTTCACAATTAAAATTAAATAAAATTGCATATTAGTTATAGTATTAATTGCAATTGTCTGAAAAAGACGTTAAAATTTAAACTCAAATTTTTTTTTGTTTAATAAAATTTGCCCACACTGGATTCGAACCTGGGTCTCCAGGTTGTCAATCAACCGCTGTACCATCTCATCTATCTGGACATGTTATACTTGACAGATAAAAATATAAATAATTTGCTTGCACAGAATGTCACGTCTTTCAAGCTTACATATGACATACTTCAAAAATGTTCGACACCTGTTGAAACTGACTTTAGATGTCTCTTATTTCTCAAGGTTTAATAAATTGAGAGGAACGATGCAAAGTTTCATGTTGAAACGTCTTTACCAAAATTGAAGGCCATTTAAACGTCGAAAAATTACAAAAAGACTTGCAACTTGAAGAGTTTTTCTATTTCCCAGAAAAAATTTTTAGAACAGATTACCTTGAAACCAGTTCTAAACAGCTTCTTTTATCACCGATTACATGGAACCGGTATTAAAACAGGTTCCTAGGACTCCAAATGTAAGGCTTTACCGTCCCAGAACCAGTTATATAACTAGGTCTGTAACCGGTTTTAAAGGAACCTGTTCTAGTTTGGAGGTAAAGAATTGGTTGTTGAGCAGAAGTTAAAACCAACCAACTGATTTCCCTCTCCCCTTCCAAAATTTGCTCAATTCGGCACAAACATTGTCTTTTTTTCAACTAAGGTTGACACCAGTTTTTGCTTCAATAGACTCCTCGTCACGTCTTAAAAATTAAAAAAATGGTTAAAAAAAGTACTAAAATGACTTTACAAAATTAAGCATATAATGAAAACTGTTCATGCGACTTAAATCACTGAGGTTTTATATTAAAGATGACGAAGTTGCCTTCTGAACTAAATGTCACATGATTAATTTTTCAAAAGTTCAAAGGTCAACTTAAAAAAATAGTATTTTTTAACATTTCAAAAAAGTATATGTCAATGTTGAATCATCTCTCTAGACTCAGTAAGTGGCACGGTTGAGAACGTATTGATTTTTGATTTATTGAGAAAAATATCAGACCAAGTAAAAAGAAATCAAATATAATTTTTTTTTTAAATAATTTTGAGAAATTAAAGAAGAGTAGCGATCATTGATCCTATATATTTCGGGCATCTAGTTTTACTTTTCAAAATGGGTCTGAAGTTCCCCATATACTCATACATGTGCACTTATGTCAAAAATGTTTAAATCCTTAGGTCATTGGTCTATATGTATAATTGTTATCGTTACGCAAAGTTGAAAACTTTTAAAAACCCGTTTGAAACCAGCGCTCTTTTTTTCTTTTCTTATTATTTGATTGGAACTTTAAACTTTTGGATTTCTTTTGGTATTACATAATCTCCAAGTACTTGTGAAATAACTTCAACACGTACTTAACACATACTTAACAAATAAAGACATGGTAGTCAAAAATTTAAACTAAAATTTTTTTTTGTTTTTTGTACCGGGCACTGACGTCCATTCATGGAATAACAATTTAAAAACAATGGTTCGGTATGTTTCGCTGATGTGCCCTTAACAGATAAAGAGGTACGTACGAGCTTCACAAGAATTGAAAAAAATGAGCGTTAGTTTTGTTCAAAAGGGAGTTTTTCCCATGGCACATTAGCTGGTTAGTTTTAAATAGTCCAGTTTGCTGCGTGAACTGAGTTTTTTTTTTTGTTAGTTGACAATATAAAATCAGAGATGTACATAAAAAAAAATCAATGGCAACGCATATAATTAATCGCCATTACCAAAATTTTTAAAAGGGACTGTGCGCTAAAAAATGTGCTCTTTTATCAAACCACATTTTGTTCCGTCACATTAACACTGTTGAGCGAAAGTCGTAAAAATTAACAATATTTGTAGGATTTGTCAACGCCTTAACACAAAACCAGCTGAGCATTATTAAATTTTAAGAAATAAATATTTTATGGACCAAATGTAGTTTTATAAGTATTACAACGCATCATGTTAAAAAACTGCACAGAGTTCGATTTAACTTGTAGAAAATTAATTTCTCTTTAACTGGTTACGTTAAATTCAAATATAATCTCCAAAACAAATTATGATTTTTAAATATAAATAGCGATTTTAAATCAAAAATTTAACACCAAAATTTGATAAAACTTTTTTGCAAAGCACAAAATAAGAGATTAAATTTCCATGAAAACGCCAAAAAGATATTAAACAATGGTAAACATGTGCGAAATTCTCTTGAATTCAATCAAAAAAATTAATTTTCCAATTTTTTTATTAATTTTAAACCTCCGTAACTTTTGCGCCCCTTACAGAAAGTGATTCACGCAAACGGATTTGATGCCCTTAAATATTGCTTTATATTCGTGTAGAATTTTATTAATGTGGCATAAACTTGCAAAAAAAAAAAAACATTTAACCCCATTTAAATATTTTTAAGATTATCCCATATAACACTATGCATCGTTCTTATTTTTTTTGATAGGTACTGTAATTATTTTATATCTATCAATATAATATAATAAAACGCACTTTTTTCACAACCCTCCGTTGTCCCAAGTGTTTGAATAAACTACTTAATGGATCTTTACAAATAATACACTGTTAGAACGCTATGATGTTGTAGATTGATATAGGCTATATTTTAATTTGATACTAGTTAAGAGGGTGTGGTAGTGGGCGAAAAGGTGGAGAACTCAGTATTTTCACTTTTGTAGAAAGGCATTTTGACCGATTGTAATAAAAATGGTATTAAATTAAAGCCCTACTAATTTCAAATTAGGCCCCGCTTAGATCATTTCGATAGCTTTGCTATCAAGTCTGTAATATTGAATTAAACATCGCTATCTGTATTACATACAACACACCCAGGCGTATAATTATAGTTGGTGTGTTTGTTTGTAAGCTAATATCGATTACACCACTAGACGTAATTTAACATAAGGTATAATAATTTAGCTCATTTTGAACACCACACTTCTAAAGAAGCTACCAAACAGTCTGTGTGAAAATGAGCATCTTCGCTTTCGTCGTTATTGCATTTTATTTTTACCCATTTCAACATTTTATTTTCATCCATAGTAAGAAAAGAGCAAAAATATGCTAAAAAATATTCAACTTCAAGGGCATATAAAAACAAAAGATTTCAAAACCCTTTGGGGGTTTTAGTCTACTAATGGTCTACTTTCATTTTCCGTTGGATTGCTACGGGATGTTTTTTCTTGTTGCACAGTGTAATTTCAAAAAAGTACAATAATTAAAAATTTTATTTTCAAAATTTGTAATTTTCGATCTGAAATCTAATCAGCTACTTTTCAAATTTTATCTTTTTCGAATTCGTCAAAAATTATGAGCTTTAGCAAATTTGTTGAGAAACAATAGAATTTTCCCCACTGTGCTACATTGGTGGGTGGCCCCGGGAAAACCTTTCTTGTTAGATTTCTTTCTTACATGTCATAATATTCCAAGTAACGAAAATTTTCTGAATCAGGCTGAGTTTAATAAAAATCTGCCATCGCTTTTGCAGAACAGCCTGTGATGTTTTCTTTCGAACTTTTTTTATAAAAATATATATAATATCAACGAACGATAATTTTTCAATAACCACCAAACTAATGCTATGCTAAAATAATCACAAAAAGTGGAAATTATTAAATATCAACGAAAATATTTCATAAAAACTATGAATTTTATTCATGAAACACATGAAACTACACTGATAGAATTTTCCTTCATAGTATTAATGAAACGATTTCATTAAAATCGATTCATTGGTTTAATGAAAAATTTCATTAACTGAATGAAAATTCATTAATATTGGTATTATTTTCATTAACATTTTTTATGATTTTTTGATAATTTCATAACAACAATTCATTAAATCAATGGAAAAATTTTAAATTTTTTTCAATAAAAATTTTGACTTATAATAAGAAAAAAATTTTTTTTTGTACTATCATTTTGAAATAAAAAAAAACAGAAAAATTTCTTTTAAACAGAATTAACCAAAACTTTGGTATAAATAAATTTATTTTATTAAGTTTGCCTAGAGCTAACAGTTTTTGACGAATTCCAAGCCAGATCGATAAAAAATTACATATTTTGTACCGACATATAAAAAAATATGTCATCTTTTCATTCTGTTAATTATATTTAAACGATTTTTTAATCATTAAAGTTCTTAATAAATATAATTTAAAAAAAGTTCAATAATTAAAATATTTCTTTTTTATGGATAAAAAAATTTTATTTTCAAAATTTGTAATTTGTATGCTAAAATAATCATAAAAAGTGCAAATTATTAAATATCAACGAAAATATTTCATACAAACTATGAATTCTATTCATTAAACACATGAAACTTTCATAACGATTAGTCTAGGATTAATGAAAAAAATTTCATATACTTTATGAAATTTTCATTTCATTCATTAAAATTGATTTAATGAAAGACCTTTCATTGACTCAATGAAACATTTCTTTGGGGACTTTTTTATGAAAAAATTCATTGCATTAATGAAGGAATTCATTAATACTACGCACAAATTTATATCACTGTAGGATTAATAAAATTTCATATACTTTATGAAATTTTCAAAAACCAATCATCAAAATTGATTTAATGAAACACCTTTCATTGACTCAATGAAACGTTTCTTTTGGGACTTTTTTATGAAAAACTTCATTGGATTAATGAAGGAATTCATTAATACTACGCACAAATTTCTATCAGTGTGTTGAAAAATTAATGGACAAAATCGGTAAAAACAACAGATTAATTTCGTTTATTTCAATACTCAAAAAAGTTGTTATGTTAACTTTTTGTTTTAAATAGAAAATTTCGACTGAATATTTTAACTATTACCGAAAGTTCGTTTTTATGTAAATTTTATTTATTAAATAACAGACATAAAAGTTAAAAAATATCTTTTTTGTTAATTTAACTGTCTATTCCATTGAAACAACTTTACCGATTTACTTTTTAAATAACTGTTGAACTTTTAGGGAAAAGTTCTTGTGAGTGTAATATAAAAAACGATTGTTCCTTTTAATTTTTCTTAAGAAATCACGTCTAACTATTCGACATAACCAATTTGTGTGCCTAGCTAGAATATGGAATTACATATATGCCATACTATATCGATACTGGACATAGGAGCGTGGCACTGCTATCTCGCAACTTATAACAATTTATTTTTATTACATATATGATAATGTCGGATGAATAAGTACGACGACTTAGCAACTCACATATTAAGCAAAATACTAAAAGTTTTTATCTAGCTCTTGTTGAATGTTTTCTTAGAAAGTTTGACACGGCGTTATAAATGCGCATAGAAACCAACCTACCACAAGATATTTTTTACAATTTGTTAATTAGCATTTTGGCACATTATTTAGTTTAATATATTTTTTAAAATAGCCAAACAAATCTGGTGTAGAAATTTTAATACGTTGTGCGCCCCGATAGGCTAGTTGGTAGCTTACTGGCTTATCAGTGCGGGGGTCGCGGGTTTGATTCCCACCAGAGGCACTGGTTTCTTTTCGCTACAATGCGTCGAAAGCCATAGTAGCTAGTGCTCGGTTTGGGTAATATGATATAATTAGTAATTATATGATTATTAATAAATAAAATAAAAAAAAAAAAAAATTTAATGCAATTTTTTAACACATATTATTATTGAATAAATCTAATCAAAAGATATAAATACAAGTGGATTTCAAAAAAAAAAAATTAAAATTTATTCTTAAAATTTTTTGATATTCAAAACTACCGGTAACGAAGTACCGGGTTTTAAAGCTAGTGCATACTATAGTAATTGTAGGACATTCTTGTACTGACAAGAGATTGCTTGAACATTATGTCCATGTGTCGATGTCGAATGTTGAATATGGAGACATTAAAATACGCTGAATATGTTATTACAATTTAAATTGATTTTTTTTGTTGATGTTTTTGGTTTTACGCGATATAGCTTTATCTTCCAAAGGTTAAAAGTCAGAATTGAATGGGTCATTGAGTTAAATTTAAAAAAAAATAATATATTGATAAATTTGTAGTGGTTGTTGTTTTTTTGTTAAACATTTTAATTGATGTTGGGAATATTTATAGTAAATATTATATTTTTCCAATAAAAGTTAAACACATGAGTCAAATGTATTTTACGGTTAAAGATTTCCCTAACTCAACTTTAGCAATTAAATTATTAATTAAAAAATTTTGTTTGAAAAAATTTAAAAATAACTTTAGTTACTAAATGGACTCTATTAACCAAATGCGTTTTTAATTCTTTTACATTTTTTTTAACTAATAATAATAATATTAGTAATTAATCTTTTTTGCATAAACTATTTTTTGTTTATAACCTGGGCAACCAGAAATATGCTGTAAAAAGTTATTTTGACCCAAAAAAATAGAAAATATGCTTCTAAAATTTAAAAAATCGCACACCTAGTACAAAAGTGATTCAACTCAAAATTTTTAATTTTTCAGAAATCGAAAAATAACATTTGCAACTGTATACCAATTGAAACATTTTAGCAACAGTTAACAACAACAAAATACACTGATATTTTTTTAATAGATATACAAGTATATTGTGCATAGTTTAAGCAAATAAAACCGAAAAATTAAAATTTTGAGTTGAGTCACTTTTGAACTGGGTGTGCGAAATATGCTCTTAAAAAAATTCGTGTTTGAAAATTTATTGTTTATTAAAAGTCGAAGTAAATTTTGTGAAATTTATTTCAGTTGCTAACAAAACATGACATTAAAGATTAGTTATAGCAAAATCTGTATATTCTTAAAACATGAAACTGAAAAACAGAAACAAAATTTGTTGAATATCCGAAACTGATGTTGCAAATTAAAAAAAAAAAAAAATTTTCGCAGAAAAAAAACAAAAAGAAAAAATATGTTCTAACAAATCGATGAAGGAATTCGTCAATTATTCTGAAACGGATAAATGTTTTATTCATTTTTCAATACGACGCATATGAAAAAACATGATACTGCATATTTCAGGTTGCACTGCTTATAAGGAATTAGGACTGAAATGTTAATTTACAGTGGGCGAAATTCCTATTGGCTTAAAAATATTTTCGAATTTTAACAAAAACGTGAAAATAATCTTTATTCAATAAATTTTCAATGATCGATTAAATAAATGAAAAGCTTAAGGGGTACTTGCCATTACCAAATATGTACTTATAAAGGGTGTTTTTTATATAGGCATAGAACTTTAAAATGGAATAAAACAAAGATGATTTTTTTAAATTGACATGAAATTTACTTTATTCGAAAGATAATCTTCTGGCAATATTATTTAAACATGACTGGCTCGGACGAAGTCTAATATATTGACAATAACGTGGCGAATGTTGTCCTGCAAGTGGTCAATCACTTCGGGCGTAGACTATACATATTCCCACAGAAAATAGTCCAGCGGCGTTGAATCGTACGATCTTGGAGGCCAATTCACGGGTCCGAAACGTGAAACTATGCGGTTACCAAACGTTTCCCTCAATAAATCAATTGTGGCGCGAGCTGTGTGACATGTTGCGCCGTCTTGTTGAAACCGCAACTCCTGCACATCATGGTTGTTCAATTGATGAACTAAAAAAGTCAGTAATCATGGCTCTATTGCGGTCACTATTGACGGATAGACAGCAATGCTTTCTTCTGTACGCACTGTACGACGTCTCTGTGGATGCATATTATCATTTAGAGTAAACGTGGTGCGAAAACGTTCCATAGTTAATCGAATTAATTGCTCTGATAAATTATTATGTTGACCGTAAAACGGACGTAGTGCGCGAAATGTATTTAGAGCAGAACCGTGATTTTCAAAATAAATTTGCACAATTTTGAAGCGCTATTCAGGTGCGAGCTGATTTTTAGCAGGTGCGAGCTGATTTTTAGCAACAAAATTAGTAAAGTCAGCAAAAGTTTTGCTAACACTTAGTGGATTAGAAATACAAAAGCCTTGCTAAAAATTAATAATTTTTTTGCTGAATTTTAGTAGACTGAAAAAAAACGCAAAAAATTTGTAGAAAAATTGTAATTTAGTTAATTTATTTGCTGAAAATCATAAAAAATATTTTTGTGATTCTTTTAAAAATAACTTACAATAATTACGAAATATAGAAATTTTCATTTTCCAACATTGACGACATGAATTAATTTAATATCTGAAAATATATAGAAATAAATATATATAACATAACAAAAATTTTCTTTCAACTACTTACATCAATGGTTGTCTAAATCATGATATCTTTTAAAGGACGCAACTGCCGAAGATAATTATAGAAACGAAACAAAAAAATAAACAAAAACAAACGAAACGAAAAAAACAACCCTTTTTTTGCAATACGAAAAAGGAACCATAAAAATCTACCTAAGATGTGTGTCTTTGTCTTTCGCTTTACTCTGTCTACATTTCAGTATATGTTTGTTTGCAATTTTACCACACTAGATTATTCATCTATTAACATTTATTATAGAAATACATATTAAATTTAAATATTTTCTTTTGTCTTTTATTTAATTAATAGACAATTATTTTCACAAGCCGGTGACAACGCAAAATTTAAGTTGTTTTAATCCCCAATTTTGTTTTATGTATGAAAAAGAGATACAAAAGTCTTACATGGTTGATTTTTTTATATGTCTTATTAGAGTTGTACTTTTTAGTATCATTTTCATCTTCTCTATTACATCTTGACATGCCGCGACATCTGCTTCATTCTGCGTATATATTTCAATCTGGTTGTCGTCCACACTTTTAATGTGCTTATCAACACAATTTTTTTTAGCAAAATTAGTTAGTAAAACATTAGTATAATATTAGTAAAGCATTAGTATAAAAACAGTTAAGTGTTGAGTAAGTATAACAAAAATTTTAGCTGAAAACACGATTTTAGCAATAAAATTTGCTAAAAAATAGTATACCTGATTACAAGACGTTTTACTAACTTTTTTACTAACTTATGTTTTTGAGTGTATGGTTCAAAAGTCTGTTAAACGGCTTCTAATTCAGTTAAACTAATGTTTTACGTTGCTTTCGTTTAAATCAGTTGTTTAGCTAAAGTTATTAGTTATCTTCACAACAAGGACAAACTACAACTGTCAACCAAACTTTAGTTCTTCCAAAATGTAGGTCACCAAAATTAAGCAGACTGTAGTTCTTAACATCATGGAAAATTCTGGTGGCGTTAATTCAGATACTATGTTATGATGTCGTAGCTGAATTGTCAACTATTTGTATGGGCGCATGAGGGTAAACAAATAAAGTCCCAAAAAAATGTCAAATTATTAAAGTTGGGTTTTAAGAGTTTTTTTATTGCGAATAAAAATTTTCGCTTCTGAAATCAGAAGTCTACTATTTTTAGTAAATATTTCTATTGACTTTAGCTAAATTTATTGTTATTGGCATTTAAAAAAAATTATAGGTAAATATAGCAAACAAAAAAAATATTATTACATTATTTTTAGCTGTTTCTTGTCTATAAGTATTCAGCAAATTTTTTAGTTGATATATATTGTTTTACTATATTCAATTAACTTACATTTGGCTCAAATATAACTCAAATTTTGTAAATTAAGTAATTTTATTTTCTAGAAAGGTTGAGGTTAAGAAGAAGAATAAACGTTTTATACTTTATATGTGGCTGATATAATAATATTTATTAAAAAAAAGTCTGCTAATTTTAACATGTTTGCGTGCAACACTATTTTTATCTAATTTTTTTAGAAGCTTATTCTGCTATATGTACAGGTTCATTTCTATGAGTGTAGTCGTGTTACATGATCTTTAATAATTTCATACAAAAAATGTTTGATTGGCTAAACTTACATCTTAAGGCCCTAAAACCAGAAATAATTTCATTCACAATTATTAAAAATTATTTTCAAACTTAACCTCCAGGTAGGCTATACTAAACCAATTTGTACCACTCATCGATTCTGTAGGAGTTTTTTGACGAAATTTGGTAAAAAGATGTACACTCACATAACAAATTCGGTTGTCTCAACAGAATTTCATCCAACCGAACTGATTCGGTTATCACAACTGAATTCGGTTGTAGTAACCGAATTGGGGGTTGTGGCAACCAAATTCGGTTGTGTCAACTGATGTTGCAGCATCCGAATCAATTCGGTTGGATGAAATTTTATAATTTTTATAAGAGTGTACATAAGCGTGGCCCAAGATCATATGGAAAAATATCAAGTATAGCATACAACCCAACGTTCCAGAAATTATGAGAGTGGCCATCGTTTGTAATGTCTGGGCCAAATTTTGAAACCCTACGATGAGTGCAAGGCGGCGCACTATGCTTCGTTCCCATATAACGAAGGGACAAAAATAGAAGGAGTAGTCAGATATTTTTGAAATTTGGTACACTAGCATAAAATAGCTTAGTTAAGAAAAATAAGAATTTTTGGAAAAATCGGCCCTAGGACACGCCTACCTCCCATGTGTCCTGAAATTGAAAAATATAATTTTAGCTTCAATAATGCCCACAAAATTACAAAGAGTGGTCATGCTGATACACATGCAACTAGCAACGTGTGTGTAAATTTTTATTTAAATCGGACTAAGGACTAAAGGTCCTGCTATATATCCTTTTTCTTAAAAACGCTACCATTCCTAAAAAAATTGTCTGATCGTAATAAATTTTGGTATGTAAATTGATATTTTCAAGATATATATTTGTGCCAAATTTGGGTAGAATCGGATTATCAATGTGGAAAATACAAAAACATCATTTATTGAAAAATAGGATAAACCGGTTAAAATGCTCTTGCAAAAATAAAACTATAAGGATATTTGAAAGATAACATAAATGAAAAAATTAAAGAGGAAAACTAGCAATGTAAACGTCATTAAAAAATTATGAAAAAATCATATCGCACTTCCATCAAAATTTTTATTTTTCCACTTTTCGAAAAAAATTGACGAGTAGTATTCATATCCGCTGTAAAAATATCGTGCTATTTTGCCTACTTTTTGATAATGAAATGGTTGGTTTAAAAAATTCTTTTTCATGTGCCTTTAATATTAAATTTAAAATTGTTTTGCTTCTACTGAACATTTTGAGTTAATACCCTCCTGTTGATTAAGTGCGATATATTTTGATAAAAAAATTAAAATTATATCTGCTTTCTCTCCATAACTTATTCACTTTACTATTAAAAAACTGAATACTTTGTATTAAGTTTTTTTTGTTAAAATATGAATCGCCTATCTTATGTTTTACATATTTATACACCTCTGATATTTTATTGTTTGAGGATGCTGCTATCCAACAATCAATTATATCGGAATTTTTTTTAAATATTTGCCATCACCACAGATTAGTTACATTAATTTATAAATTTATTTTTTAAACCTTGTTTACATTACAAATAGAGATGGACCCGTTAGTATTTTCATCCACTAGCACTCACGATCACTTATGTTAAAGGCAATTAAATTTGTAACACTTACGGTTTTTATACAATTGAAACTTTTATAGAAAATAAAAATTTCTCTCGCAAAAAATTTAATATATGGTCGTATTAGCGCTGCTGGAATATAGTTACTATCACACGCGTGTATTGTAACTTAAAAACAAATGTGTCACGCTATCATCTCTATTTTGAAAAATATAAATAACGGCAAATAATATGATAAAGCAAAACAAAAATATGAAACAAAAAAAAACTTCAAAATCGAAGCCAATCGCAACTTACACTTTAAAATAGTAATTTAAATATGAAACAGAATCTAATTTATAGTTTAATTGGATCTAACTAATTATTAATGAGATATTTTACATAACATAAAGCTACAGTTGCATACACTGTGCAACAAATTTTGGGTCTCCGAGTTTATCTTAAATGTTAAACGTGTTAGTGGTGTTCCATGAGGAGGGGCTGAAATGACCCCTAAAAATGGCAGATAGAGGGTTAATTAGTTCTATGAAAAGAACCGTCATCAAGTTTTATTAAAATCATCTATTAGCCTTGTATTAGATTTAATACATTTTTTTGACTTACTCAAAACGCCTTTAAAAAAAAATTTGAGAACTTCAGTGGGCCATTAAAAAAACTCGAGCTAAATTTTGAAAATACTTCAGTGGTTTTGGTCTACTAATGATATAATTAAATTTTTTTATTTTTTAACATGTAAAATATAAAATCGTGTTGCGCAATGATATTAAACACTCTTAAATGCCTGATATTTGAGTAAAAATTATAAAATTAGGCATTTCAAAAAACGCATTTTTTTTTTTTGTGGTAAAAAATAGGCACTAATTTTTGAATACCCTCTTAGCTAAGAGTATAAACTTACAAAAACAGAAAAAAAAAATATCTAATTTTATATAATTTTTTTTTATACTCCATCAAACTTAAGTAATTTTTGGATTTTCAACAAAAAAAATGTGTTTTTCAGAGCAATAAAAAAAGTTATTTTGTAAAAAAATACTAAATAATATAAATTTTAATTTAACTGCAAATATATCAAAGTACTTGAAAACCAAATTTCGAGCGACTTTTTAAAAAAATTAATTTTTCAGAATTATTTTTGTGAAACAACTAAAACTCATTTTTCTGTTAAGTAATTTTTGGAAGAAATTATCTGCTTTTAACGCCCTCTCGTGGTGGCAAAAGCAATCAGAAAAATTTTTTTGTTAACATTTATTTGAGATATCTTATTATCTTTCAAAAAATCTGTATTTAAAAACAATTTGAGACAAAATTTTTTTTTTGATTTTCGTCTTTGGGACAAAGCATAGTGCGGCGCTCCCCGATCAAAAGTGCTTATCATCTCCTAACAAATATTTAAAATTTTTAGTTTACTATATAATTTTTCATTTAATATCAAGTTTTCATAAAAAAAGTATAGAAAAAAATAAAATAAATATAACAGCAAATAAATAGACAATTAACTTACCTTTAATTTTATATGGCACTTTCCTGTACCAAATTCGATACATTATTGAAACTATTGATATTAACTCAAAACAACAATTTTTAATTTCATCTTTCCAAAATACAAAAAAAATCTTAAAATAACAATTTAAAGTTAAATATTAGTAAATAGTAGCAGTATGTAAATGCTACATAGACAGATTTTGTGGACTAAAAATAACAATACAATAAAAGTGTAGGACATATTGGGGTAAATGGGAAGTGTGCAAAATTTCATTTGCCCCATTGTCCACTAAACCCTATTTTTTTCAAAGAGGAAAACGCTTATTTAAAAACAAGAAAAATGTTAAACAAGAATTCAGTGAAAAATGTAGGGGAAGATGGGGTGAAGTGGGGACTTGGAAATGTAATTTCAGCAACGACATAAAAATTCATATTTCGAAAGCCATAAAATAATAACAATTATGTAAAAGTGAACGAAATATGAGATAAAGTAGAATACGGCGAAATGTAATTTCTGCAGTATTGACATGCCAATTTGAAATGTGTTTTTTGTAGTTTAACAACAAAATTCGTTAAATTGTTTAATTAACATTGCCCAATTTCCCACCATATCTTTATATCATTTACCCTAATATTATCATTACTCTAATGTTAAGATTTTACGTGGAAGATACATATTCTATGATATACTTTTTGGCTGATTCGATGGCAATGTTTTTCTGTTTGCTTCAATCACTTGCAGAAGTACATGTTTTTATTCTTTATTTAATATATATGTAGTAACTGTTCGGCGATCTGATTTCATTTTTACAATAAATTACGATTAAATGTTTTTGCATTCAATTTACAACGACTGATTTTATTTTACAATTAAATTGACAATTATACAAAAAAGATTTAAAGTAAAAATTAAAAATTTTTGTCTTTAGTTAATATCAATAGTTTCAATAATGTAACGAAATTGGTACAGGAAAGTACCATATCAAATTAAAGGTAAGTTAATTGTCTATTCATTTGCTGTTATATTTATTTTTATACAATTTTTTTTTTTAACTAGATACTAAATGAAAGATTTTTACCGAAATTTAACTAAAACCGCTATAACTAAATGGTTGTGTGGCCGTTTTGATTGTGTGATGTGTCATGTAAAAGGTAATGAAAATACCTTTAAGTTTGCATAAATACACGCAAAGAAAAAACATGGTTGGGGCAACCATATTCGAAGAGCATCATTGTTGGGTTCATGATTGCGGCAACCATAATAGTAACCATAGCATAATAATCATGTTATGAATACGTAACTGCTATTATTTTACCATAATATGATTAATAAGAAATCATATTATAGTTCGGAAATTGTCCTAATAACACCATATTATGGTTCTTCATAAACATGTTATGACCTTGGAATTATCATAATATGGTACCCGCTAATCATAATATGATGAAAAAATAATTATAAAGTTATCATGTTATGATCCCATATAACCATATTATGGTATCTAAAGTCTCATAATATGATCAATATTATCATATTATGACTACTAATAAGCTATAATATGACTGCAGGATGATATTTAGCAAATTAATTACCATGTTATGGTTAAGCTATATTAAAAAGAAAGACATTTTTTTTTATTTTAAATATTACATTTATTTATCTAATGAACATAAGAGATCGATATAAAATAAACGAATTAATTTTAGTTATTAAAAATATGCTGTGCATGGATACGTATAAAATAGGATTGTTTGAGACAAAATGTGCAGTAAATTGGTTAATTTTTTTTAGTTCAAAAAGGTTCCAGGATCAAAAGTTTCCACATATTTCGAGATGAATCTGCATTTTTAAATTGCCAATAAAAAAATGTTTTTGAATTCCAAAAATTAAAGTTTTCCAATGAGTCATTAAAGAGCTATAAAAACAGCCAAATTCGGATTGTAAGTGCGCTATAATTTTGAGTGTGAAATATCTGAAAACTTTTGGGCCTGGTACATTTTAAAATAAAAAAAAATGTATTTTCACAATGGCGAATATAAAGGCGAACTTTTATTGTTTGGTCCAATAAACATTTTTGTTTGATCAATAATTTCAATCAGATTCATAAGTTATATATACAAATGGTCTTAAAATTTAATTTAAAAACATTATATTTTATTTGGTTGTACAAATATAACCAATGTAATCAGATTCTAAAGAATCTAAATAAACAGAATTTTTTTTTTCACATTCAATGCGAAAAGCATGATAATGTTCATCAAATCCATGGTTCAAAAGTCTTTGAATGCACAAAAAATACAAATTATTAATTAAACAAATATGTTTAATTAGAACAAATAATGGAATTTCATCTTCATATTCGCCAATGTGAACCACCATTTCTGGTTTAAAAAGTATGTGTTCATACTGGAGGTATGACACAGAGTGTAGTTAAAATTCTGAAGTAATTCCATATTTTTCCATATAGTCTTTTGGTAGTATTTCTGAAGGTCCTGCTTCAATTTTTTCTTTACAATATCATTGTAATTTATAAGAAAATCTAGTAATTTTATTTGATATTTTACAAAAATTGTTTTTAAAATGTTAATTTTATTGTTGGCGCTATTACATATATTTTTTAATGTTATATTTTTTATTTTTTATTATTTTTTATTATTTAATTTAATTTTTTTTTTAATAAAAAGATGTACTTTGCACAAAATCTCAAACTAGAGTGACGCTCACTAATAAATATATAATAATCTGTGATCTCTCTCACCATATAATGATTGGCGAAATCATAACAAAGTTACAGCAACTATAAAATGATTTTCGCCAATTATAGCATGGTTGTTTTTAACTGTGGGAAAGCACATAAAACGTTTTTTCTATTATAAGATGGTTGTGCATAGCGTCATCTGTATCAACAATGCAATTGTTGTTTTCACAATAATAAGGTAGAGCGCTTGTTGTGGGAAAAAAATAGATACGTTTAAAAGCTAATAAGGTAATTTGCTTACTGAAATAGTAAAATATGCTGCTTTACTTTGAGTTTTTTCATTAAAAATATGAATGTTGAATTAATATATTTGTTTCAACTTACCCGTCTAATATTAATCCAATTTGAAGAAAATGTATATTCTTTTTTTTCGACACATTTTTAGGGAAAAATACAAATTTATATTTTACGAAAGCCGATAGCCTTAGTTGCTAGTGCTTTAGTTTTAAGATTTATTGTAATTGTAATTTTAATTATAATAAATATCTAAATAAATAAATAAATATTTTAAAAAATTACAATTACAATTACTACAATCATAGTTTGGCCGTATCAACCTTATTATCAGCCATATTGTAAGGTAGGAAGAGGGAATCATGATATAATAAAATATCAACCAAAAAATGATATCAGCAACCATGTTATTGGTCAGAATTTATTTTCAAACCCATAATTTTTTTGTAGCAACCATGTCCGAATGCAGGGATCATAATTTTGTTGCGGCAATCATGTTGCAACCATGTTTTTTCTCTGCGTGTACTCATAACATACCTGCTTTTCATCAAAACTTGTAACATTTGTTGTGATATGCTTATTTCAAATTAAAATGTCCTTATTGTCCTTTTTATGCAAAGTAAGGACATATTGAATATATGTGGCATAATGACATTTGTTATGCTGTTATTCTATATAGTTATAAACGAGATAGTAAAATAAAAATTTTAAAGATTTGTTAGGAGATGATAAGCACGTTTGATCGGGGAGCGCCGGCTTGCACTCATCGTAGGGTTTCAGAATTTGGCCCAGACATTACAAACGATGGCCCCTCTCATAATATCAGATACGTTGGGTAGTAGGTCAACAAAAGTCTTTTGGGCCACGCTAGTGTACATACTAGTGTCTCGATAAGCTTTTTATAAAGTTTTGTACACTTATTCTCACTTTAAATTCAGCATTGCAAAAAAATCGGTTTTCATGTTCAAAAAATTTATTAGCTATTCTTTTTGCCCAAGCCCCAAAACAATTATTAAAAAAAAAAACACCCTTAATGGAAACTTACAAAAAATTAACAATTTATACTAATAAAAACTAACGACTAATTGTGAAAAATGACTTGCCGTTTAATCATCATAAACTAAGGACGACACGTTTTGCAAATGGTTTTAAGTATTCCGTACATAAAAAATATCCTCTAAAAAATAATAACACACCATGAAATAAAATAAGCACAACAACAGGGTGTAATGTCGTCAATATAATTGAAGATAAATAAGCAGAAACACATGGAAAACTAATTGAACTGGGCGTTAAAATAGAACTTACATAAAATAAACACCTAATATAGACTGAGCAGTAGGGTTATAACTTTTTTTTTTTGCAAACTGTGTAACCTGGATACTACATTTGTATGCTTCCAAAATCTCTGCCTTGCATACAATAAAGCAATTAGGGAAGGCATTCTGTTGTGCTTCCCAAAATGCCTTCTTTAAAGTAGTGAATAATGCTTACAATGCAGCAATAAAGAATGCATACCATGAAGCATTAATGTTGTCAACGTACAAAAAAAAAACGCTTCTTATTGCCTATGAAGGCATGAATTTATTTCTTCTAAGAGCACATGAAAGAAGCGCTTTTCACCTGCTTAAAAGAGGCATACCAAGCGGAAAAAATCATGCCTTCTGGATTTGCTTTGGAAGAGCGTCGTAATTAAATAATGCCTCCCGGAAACGCTTCTGGGCAAGCACTATTTTTTACTTTGATATTAAAAATAAACATCGCTCTTTTTGGGTCAGTTTGAAATAAAACCCTCCAGCATTCAATTCTTAATAATGTATAATTTTATCACACTTGTAGAAAAAAATTAGTAAACATTTTAGGTAAAACTATCAGAAATTAGTTAAGAATGACATTGAAGAAAAAACTGCTAAAATTAGCAATTTGTTTTTACTTAATATTAGTAAGATAAGAATCGAAAAAATAAATCTGTTGCATCTGTGAATATTTAGTTATATTTAACTATTTAGTTATATTTAACCAGTGTAATGAAATTAACAAATCAATCAAATTAAAATTAGCAAAAGAAATTGATTAATATTAGAAGACAAACAAAAAAGTGAAACAATTTTAGATTTATTTTTTTAATGCGAATTAAAATCTACCCTTTTGTAATCAGTAATTTAAAGATTTTTAACAAAAATTTCTATTAATTTTAGTTGAATATACTGTTATTTACTTTCTACTAAATTAGAGGTAAATGTAACAAAAATTTTCTGATTTTACAGTTTTTGTTTGCTGTTTTAGTCTACCAATATTTAGTAAAAGTTTTATTGCTAATTTTGACAGAATAAATTGCTTTTTTCAATTAACTTTAATTCAACTCGAATATAACTAAAATTTTGTAAAGTTAGTAGTTTTATATTTGCTGTTCTTATCTTATTAATATTTAGCAAAAAAGTCTGCTAATTTTAGAAGTATTTTCTGCAACGTCTTTTTTAACTAATTTTTAGTCGATTTTTCTGCTATTTTTACACGGTTATTTCGATGAGTTGCATTAGTGGACCAAAAATTACTACAGTACATTTTTTAAAATGCACTCAGGGAAAAAGCTTCATCAAATTCATTGATTTTCCCCCAATGTAAAATTTCGTAAATAGAATGAAGCTGTTTCATAAAAGTTCAAATTGATGGCAGGCTTCTTCATATATATGAAATGTTTCATAAATGTGATGATGTTATGAAACATTTCATAAATGTCATGATGCAATTTTATAAATTTGTATGGAATGTTTCATAAATATTAAGAAACGTTTCATAAGTATTGTGAAAAATTTTTATAAATTATAAAACAACGTTTCAATTTACTTTTTTTTAATTTTTCTATTGACAATATAGCTATTTCACATCGCAATGTTTCACATTTTGGTTTTTTATATAGAATATAAAAAAATTATTAACATGTGTAGAATTTTCATATGTACATTGAAGTTAAGAATTCCAATTGAAGTTGTAAAATTCCACTTGAAAATTAAAAAATATAATTATCCATTTAGAAAACTTAAAATTTCGAAATTTTGTATTGTATGAAAAAAAAAACTCTATTTAAATTTAACAACACATCATATAATATTTAATTGATGTTTCAGAATGTAAAGTAATGTCTGGTAGCTTTCAGTTTTAAAAAGTCTAAATTGCAAAGGACATATTCTAAATTTCAAAAATAAAAGAAAATTTCAATAAAAACCTACAATTTGTTTTCACAAAGTTTATGAAACTGTTTTATGAAATGATGAAGGCCTATGAAACATTTATCATAAATTTTTATTAAATTCTTTGTCATATTCATAACTGTTAAGTAATGATTACTAATCGCAATAATTATTAGATTATTTTTTTTGAAAGGTGAAGTAATGATTATATTACGATTATTTTCAGATTCGCACGATTACTAATTGATTACGATTACAGATAATCCAAAATATTCAAGATTAACAAAAAATTACGAGAAAATATTTAAAAATAATAAAAAGTAATCAAAAAATAATTCGACTACTTTCAAAGATTACTTTTGATTGTTTTTAATTATTTTTTATTTTGCGAAATTATGGCAATATAAATACATTTTTCTACATGAAATTCTACTACTATTTAATGTTAGTTGTTTTTTATTTTTATTATTATTGTTGTTTATCGATTTGATAGTTGATAACATGTTTGCATTCTTCATAATTCTGCATTCTTCTTAATTTCTTTTATATGCATTTGAAAGCAATTGCCCAGCAAAAAATTTCCAAAAAAGTAAGCGGGTTTGTAATCAAGCATTTTGGGCAGAACGCATTCCTTACTAGATTACCTACTCGATTCTTTTAACAGGGCGTGAGACTAAAATAATTGATTCTTTAGAATTGATTATTTTTTACCGAAGAACCATTTACTTTGTATTTTTAAGAACTACATTCATTTTTTAATAAAGAAATAGTTTCCATTGTAAAACTACGAAGTACTTACACAAATAAATAAATAAATACTTCCCCTAGAAAAAATAAGAAGTACTTACATTTAAAAAAAAAAGAAGTAGTTCCATAAGTTAATTCAACTTTTACTCACACGTGATTCTCCTAGGTCACTCAAATATAACGATCTAAACTCATGCGGAAATAAAATCCTTAAAAGTGAAACATCGAATTGTTATGATAATAACATGGGTTTGTCATAGTTCTTGGAAGCTATAAACCACGAAATAAAAAATTTTTTCAAAAAAAAAGAACAATTCAAAATTGAAAAAACAAAATATGACTCACGCACAATCACACCTCGAAAATTTTTTTACACTCACTCACAATAACGTTAGTAATTTCAACTTCCACTCACAATTTTCTGCTCATGTGCGCTTCCCTAATTCATACCTAACCACAGTTTAACAAAATTTAGGCAACATGCAATTTCTGTTTTTAATATTATTTTCCTGCAAATAAAAATTTGTTTGAAAAACTATATGAGATAAATTCTTTAAAATTGTATAACTTCTTTTTTCAAAATTAGGAACTACTTCCAATGACGTCCTTTTATTAAGGCAAAAGTATATGATTTCTTCTTGAGTACAAAA
>CM037852.1:130739973-130762717 GCA_021234595.1 Delia radicum
AAAACCTTAACTAAATATTTGTGGACTAACAACAGCAAACAAAATCTTTACTATCAACAAAATGTTAGTATATTTACCTTAAATTCTGTAGAATGCAAATAACAGGAATTTTCCTAAGAAATTGTTAATTGCTGATTTAAGAAGGCATATTTTTATACGCATTAAAAAAGAATCTAAAAAATTTGAAAATTTCACATTTTTATGATTTTTTTTGTCTAGTAATAATTCATCAATTTTTTTTTTGCTGATTTTAGCAAATTCATTTGTTAATTTCAACTAACTAAAATTTAGTTTAATGTAACATATATTTGTAGATTTATTTTTGCTATTCTTATCTTTCTGATATTTACACAAAAAGTTCTAATTTAGCATTTTTTTCTTCAATGTAATTCTTAACTAATTTTAGTATTTTAGCAAAAAATGTTATAAATTTTTTCCTTAAGGATATTATTTTTTACAAGTTTCTGTTTCTTTATATATTTTAATGGACATTACTGACAGGATAGATAAAATATGATATTTTCACAAAAAAAAAAAAAAAAAAATCGACAGTTATAACCCTCCTGAGCGACCAACCATCTGAATAACTAAACCATCGACACTGTTGGACATTCAATTACTTGAAAACAAATAAAATAGAATATTCAAACTCTAGTCATATTAAATGTTACCAGCTTAATTTACCATCTATCAGCCAATTTATTTGTGGGTCTAGAATTTAGGGCAGGAGTACACTCAGGGAACTTCTGCTGTGAATATTTGAAGTTGTTTGAGTTGTAATACAGTATCTTTATTTTTAAGTGAAAACACAGTCATTTATAGAAGAAATTTCAGCTTTGATAACAATTGTAGTTCATTTAAAAAAACAAACCACATTAAATTATTGTATTATGATTTTACAAACATTTTATACACTATTTTTTTTTTTTTTTATTTAATAAAACAAATAAATGTTTTTTTTTTTTTTACTTCATATGTGGTTCATGTTTACTACAATTGTAGTTCATTTTTTGAATAGTAAAAAACAAATGGCAATGTTAGTAGAATTTACTGAAATGTAAGTCGTGATGTTTTCAATGGTCTTTTCCTACATATTACTCTAAGTGTACAACAATGTCGATCAACAATTATATTGCGTGGTTTATAATAATTAAACAAATTGTCTAAAACATGCACACACACCACAGAGAATTGAACAACAAAACAAAGGACTTAATGATAAAAATAAACAGAGGAAAAACAACAATTAGTTGCCAATTAATAGAAATTAACACAATGACTTGGTTTCACATCATTGCGTTTTTGTTCATTGTCGTCATCATCGTCATCCTCATCAACATTTTGTACCCTAGAATCTGTTCTTTTTTTTTATTAAATGGTACAAGAGAAAAAGGTCTTACCAGTGCTATTTACTATTGTATGTTTAATTATATTTGTCCCATAATATAAAAAAAAATCCATCTTTATACCACTACACGGCATTATATGTTGTGATGAAGTATGTTACATTTTGTTGGACAGTGTTTTCTGTTTACACCTCACGCGATATTTGTATTTGATGACTTGGTTTTGTTTTTCATGAAATATATAACAAAACTAATATATTAAAATGCAACATTTAAAATATAATTTTTGAAAAAAGCTTTTCCTATTGATCAGACACGGGCGGCGTCAATTACATTTTACAATCATTCACTAGTGAAATTTTTAAATATCATTAATCATTTCAGACCTACGCTCACACCTTGTAGGCTTAAACGCTTCCTTAGAAAATTTGTAAAATGTTTAATACCAAACACGGGAATTAGTAACAACATCTGGGTATTTAATTACAGAGCAATTACTCAATTACACCAAATTACATGTAATTAGACGTACAAATGTAATTGACCTGTAACTAAATACACAAATATTAGTATTATGTCCCATGTCTGGTATTGATAAAATTTAAAAGTTTCCATGCAAGCGTTTAAGATAACTAGTTTGAGCGTAGGTCTGAAACTATTAATTATATGACAAATTTCACAAGTGCATGATTGTGAAATGTAATTGATGCCAACCATGTCTGCTATTGATACTTTTTTTATCCAAAATCTGTTTAAAATATCAATAACTTATATTAAATAGCCCCTATGAACCACCTTCCCGAAAATCACTTTTTCATTGGAAACTCTCACTTTTTCATTGGAAACTGATGACTGCTACACCTCTGACAAAAATTTCAGAAAAAAAAGTCAATTGAATTCAATAAATTTTTATAATTCTTCGTTTTTGTATAATCAACCATAAGATTTATTTTGGAATTCAATACCCTCTATCAACCGCATTAAGGTTATCGGCTTATTAGCCTCTTAACTGGTTTATAAATTACCAAAATATGCAAAACGAAATTTTACAAAATTTCCATAACTTTTGAACAAATAGACCAAAATTAAAATGTAATGTCTCGAATAAACAACATGTACTATTAAAAGCATGAAATATCAAAGTACCAATATTTTTTACTTAGATATTAATCGTGGTATAAGTTTGCTATTGAGTTATTAAGACTGCCGCAGCATATGCGGCAAAACCAGTTCACCGGTTAAAAATGCATTAAACGGAGTTGTTTCCTACAACTGTGCGTACTTTATTAAGGTCATATAAATGCTTGTTTATTAGTGTGCCCCGTAAAATACGTTATCCGGACTACGGAATAAATAGCATTCTATCAATGGACTTTGACGTGGAAGTTACAAAAAAAAGTAGTTCTTAAAAAAATTTAATTGTTAAGTACTAAAAATTTCGAATGAAAAGTTAATTACGGGGATACTTTAAAACCAAATGAATAACAAGTTTGATATAATGTTTATTAATAATAACCTTTAATTGTGCAATGAAATGAAAATTATTCAAATTCGAGACCATACTCTATATTTCTTTATTGGGATATTGTAATAACAAATAATCTATAGAGTTTTTGTTTTTAAATTTATTAGTTGACCACTTTCAGGAATGTGTTGATAGATCTATTTCGGGAATTTTCTAGGTTCCCATCATCAGAACACGTTTTAAAAGAAGTGACAATCCCATGCAAAACATCAAGCATTCATATAAACTAGTTTTCTCACTATATGAGAACTAATATATGAGCTCGAACACTCAAAAAAAAAGTTTGTAAAGTTAGCAAAAAATTTTGCTGAGTCAGCAAAATTTTAGTCAGAAGGATGCTTGCAAAAAAGTTGCTAATGTCAGCAAAATCTTTTGCTGAAAATCAGCGAGCTGATTTTTAGCAACAAAATTTGTAGATTCAGCAAAAGTTTTGCTAACACTTAGTAGATTAGAAATACAAAAGCCTTGCTAAAAATTAATAAATTTTTTGCTGAATTTTAGTAGACTGAAAAAAAATGCAAAAAAAATTTGTAGAAAAATTGAAATTTAGTTAATTTATTTGCTGAAAATCATAAAACATATTTTTGTGATTCTTTTAAAAATAATTAACAATAATTACGAAATATAAAAATTTTCATTTGTCCACATTGACGAAATGAATTAATTTAATATCTGAAAATATATAGAAATAAATATATATAACATTACAAAAATTGTCTTTCAATTACTTACATCAATGGTTGTCTAAATGATGCTATCGCAACTGCCGAAGATAATTATAGAAACGAAAAAATAAACAAAAACAAACGAAAAAACAACCCTTTTTGCAATAAGAAAAAGGAACCATAAAAATCTACCTAAGATGTGTGTCTTTGTCTTTGTCTTTCACTTTACTCTGTCTACATTTCTGTATATGTTTGTTTGCAATTTGACTACACATATAAACATTTAGTTTAAATAAATAAATATTTATTTTGTCTTTTATTTAATTAATAGGCAATTATTTTCACAAGCCGGTGACAACGCAAAATTTAAGTTATTTTAATCCTCAATTGTGTTTTATGTATGAAAAAGAGATACAAAAACTTCCATGGTTGATTTTTTTATATGTCTTATTAGAGTTGTACTTTTTAGTATCATTTTCCTCTTCTCTACTACATCTTGACATGCCGCGACATCTGCTTCATTCTGCGTATATCTTTCAATCTGGTTGTCGTTCACACTATTAATGTTTTTTTAGCAAAATTAATTAGTAAAACATTAGTATATTAGTAAAGCGTTAGTATAAAACAGTTAAGTGCTGAATAAGTATAACAAAAATTTTAGCTGAAAACACGATTTTAGCAAAAAATTTTGCTAAAAAATAGTATACCTGATTTGCAAGACGTTTTACTAACTTTTCTACTAACTTATTTTTTTGGGTGAAGTTAAAGATTATCACCACTGATCAAAAATAAATTGAAAACTTGTTCGTTATGTGCAAGGTCCACCTTTGCTAGATATTCAATAAACGTTTTTTGTTTTTTCCTCCTTTGTATGTTCACATTTGTTTTTTTTTTAAACAAAAAACAAAATGTAAAGATGGAGTAAACCAGACCGTACTTTGTCTTTTTTACAAGTTTGATATAATTTTTATTAGAAATAAAAATTATGTTTTTTCGACACATCCCTGAAACTGGTCATTTAATAAATTTGAAAACAAAAACTCTATAGATTATTTGTTAGGACAATATCCTATAGAGTATGGCCTCCAACTTGAATAATTTTCATTCCAAATGAATAACTTTAAAACATCGTTGCGATTTTTAACTTTCCGTGTAAAAACGATTAGATTCAAACAAATGCGATTTGATTAAATTATATCTGTTTAAATTTTGTTGCGAATAACATGGTATAAGCTATGACGTAATTATATGACGTGAAGGAAAAATTTGAATGCCGGATTTTAAATCAGGTCATCAAAGAGTACTTAAATCACATACCGTCATTCAAACCAAGGAAACTTGTTGATTTGTGTTATTTATTTAGAACTGACTATGGAACTGATTTTGACAAATCAAAAACAAAACTATTATCTGACACCTTTTTCAAACATAGTCTCATGAATAAAAAATATTTAAATCAATCGCAAAAAAAGTTATAAAGAAAAATGAGCGTTAACGAAAAAAAAAGTTATACAAAAAAAAATTATACAGAAAAATGTGCGTTAACGTTTATTTGGGCGTACACTTGAAGCTCTTAATATTTTAACGATAGGTTTGTGGGTCAAATACATTTCCCTGCAAAAAAATAAACTCGATTTGGTAAGCAGTAACTACATTTGTATGCTACCAAGAAAGCGCTTAACCATCTTGCATTCAATAAAACAGTTAGGGAAGGCATTTGCTGTGCTTCCCTAAATGCATTTTTTTGAAGCAGTAAAAAATGCATACAATGAAGCAGTAAAGAATGCATACAATGAAGCATTAATACTGTTAATATACAAAAAAAAAACGCTTCTCATTTCCTACAAAGCATGAATTTATTGCTTCTTACAGCACAGTGCTTTCACCTGCTAAAAAGAGACATCTCAAGTGGGCCATAGCGAACAAAAATCACGCCTTTTGGAATTGTTTTAATTAAATAATGTAGTTAAATAATGCCTTCCAGAATTGCTTCTGAATAAGCACTATTTTTTGCAGGCTACCTTAAAACTTATGACGTTTACGTTGTAAGGTATTTAATGATCGGTTTAGTCGATTGTAATTTCAGGGCAGTTTTTTAGCACTTAATTTTTCACACTTGGTGCCTGTTTATTAAGTGTTGAGTCACGTAGTTATTTACATTGTCATAGTACTTTTTCATCTATCAGCATTTGCAAATCATTTAATAAATAAATAGTAAATGCCTCTAGTAGATTGTGAGGCTTACATTAATTTCACTTTCTCTGGTAATTTTTCTTAATTAATAGTTACATTTAATGTAAGAAATAAATACAATAAACTACACCTACCTTTTTAGGGCATAGGTAGTGTAATTATAATAAATTAATATTTGTACAACAATTAATAAAAATTAAAAACATACAAACCCGAAAGAAAAAAAATGTGATATGGCCTTTTGTTTTTTCATCTTAAAATATATCATAATATGTGATTATATATTATTACATTTGACCTTTATAATATTTGATATTAAGCATTTATGAGTCATTCCATGTCAAACCAAACGATTTTTAAGATCACGATTTTGGTTGCTTCGAAATTTTTTCAAACGTATTTTTAGTCCAAAAGTATTTGACACATATTTTTGGGAAGAATTAAAAAAGAAAAATTTAATTTTAATTTTTGTGTTTAAAAATGAAAAAAAGACAAATTATCCGGCATTTGAATTGAATTGATGCATTTAAGAACTACCCAGGACAAAAAAAAAAAAATTACCATGTAAGTGGTTATATAAGTACATATTTGATAATGTGATAATGTTAAGTATGTACAATTTTCTTTACAAATCTCATTAATTTTATATGGAAATGACGCGCAAACTAATGACATACCATTACTAAACAACATATGAGAAATCAAAAAATATGTGATTACCTAGTTGCTTACAAGTATGGATAAAAATAATGAATCTTCAAATAAAGAAAAATAAAAAAAAAAAATATTAAATTATTTTTTAAAAATGTGCAAACACAGGATTCGACATGGCAATCTAGATTTTCAGTCAATCGCTCTACCATCTGAGACGACATGTTATACTTGAAAGATTACTTTCCAGCTAATGAAAAATAATTAGTTATATATGTAAGGGCATGTCGCCAATTGTGGCCTGTTCCCTAAAGTGGATCTTTCGTTATTTTCGTTTAATTTCCGCCAATATTATTTTAAAAAAGTTTCGACTTTTTTGTTTTATTGTGTTTATTGTTTATTGTGTCTTTTCAAAAAAACGCTTTATAAAGTGTAATTTTTTGTAAACATAAAAAGCGTATAACAAACAAGTTTTATTTAAGTTTCCAAGTCGGATATTTAATGGCTAAGGTATTATTTTTTGTATTGAAATAGTGGGGAAAATTTAGTAGTTATTCTTAAATCATTATAATATGTATTAAAGTAATGCAGAGAATAAGTTGGTGTCATTACTGGTAGTAAAAAATAATATGTCATTATAGACCGATTTCAATGGTTGATGGCTTATTTTAATGGTCGTTGGCTCCACTTTTTCTAAATGCATTTAAACTCAGTGTAGTAACGATAATGACATATCATTACTTTTCGAACTACCAGTAATGACACCCGCCGCTTACTCTCTGCATTACTTTAATACAAATAATACGGACTTACTAATAACTACAATACACTTAGAATACTATGTAGGTAAAGACCCACTGCAATTGTAGTCAAAAACAAACGAAATTTCATTTAAAAAAAGGACGACTTACATTTCATTAAATTCAACTAACATTGTCATTTGTTTTTTAATGTTCAAAAAATGACTAACAATTGTAGTAAAAAAGAACCACATGGTAGTAAAAAATAAACAACATTTATTTTTTTTTATTTTTTTAAATAACAAAAAACAACTTTTAAATATTAATGTAAAATCATAAAACAGTCATTTGATGTGGGTTTTTTTTTTTTAAATGAACTACAAGGTTAGTAAATATTTTAATTTGTTCTACAAATGACTGACATTTACATTAAAAATAAAGAAACTGTATTACAACCCAAACAACTACATATTTTTAAAGCAGAAGTTCCCTGAGTGTACAAATAAGTCTGTAAAAATAGCAGAAAAGGCTACTAAAAATTAGTTAAAAATTACGTTGCATGTAAAAGCAGTTAAACTACCAAAATATTTTTGCTAAATATTAGTCAAATAAAAAGAAAAAAACTGTAAAATCTACTAAATTTTAGTTTAGTTTTTAGTTGCTTAATATTTTTATAAATATAATAAGACAACTAAAATACAGCTCTGTATTTATAATATAAATAGAACACAGAGTTGTATCTTTCTTTTATTTGTCTTTAATATTTTCTTTCTTACTTCTATATGTACATCAGAATGACTAATCTAAAAAAATGAAATCAATATAAAAATAAATCAAAATTTAATTAAATCAGCACTGAGTTTTCCAATTCGTTCAATATCTACTCATTGTTAAAAGAAAAATATTTTTTAAATTATTATATTAATTTTTTACACATTATAAATTATTCTATAAACACAAAAACCACTTATATTTTCAATTCAGAAAAAATTATTCCACATTTTACTGGTTTTTTAAAAAAACTCTTAAATATTTGTTATAGTGATAATGAAAATTATTCAAGTTCGAGGCCATACTCTATATATCTTTATTAGGATATTGTCCTAACAAATATTCTTTGTTTTCAAATTTATTATTTTACCCTTTCAGCTATGTGTTCATAGATATATTTCGGGAACTTTCTAGGTTCCCATCATCAGAACACGTTTTGAAAGAGGTAACAATCCCATGCCAAACATCTAATATTCATATAAACTAGTTTACTTACTACATGAGAACTAATAAGTGAAAGATTATCAACATTGATCAAAAAATAAATTGAAAACTTGTTAGTTATGTGCAAGGTCCACTTTGGTGGATATTCATTACACGTTTTTTTGTTTTTTCCTCCTTTTTATTTTTTATTTCGTTTATAAACAAAAAACAGGGGGAGTAAACTAGACTGTACTTTGTCTTTTATACAAGTGTGATAAAAACATAATTTTTATTTTTAATAAAAATTATGTTTTTATTATTTAATAAAAATATATCGCATTAAACGACCTCTGCTGGTTTTGATTATCAAAATAATATTTTTAGGCTTTAATAAATACTGCAAAAAAAAAAATTTGTTAAAAATTTAGTATTTTATCAAGTGAAAATAGCTTAATTTTTAGCTAATATTTAAATTTGAGCTATAAGTTAGTTTAAAACTTGCAAAAATGGATTACTAACGGCATTTCTAATATGTATACTAACTTTTTTCTACAAGTGTTATTAATTTTCCTATTATTTCAATACTAAAAAATTTTGCAATACCCACAGTGTTCTATAAATTGACTTTTTGAAAGTCGACATTCTTCTTAAAAACTCGAAAAGCCGACCTAAACTTTATCTAGAATTTTACACAAATACCGAAACTCAAACGCGACTTAAAATTTGCCTGAAATTTGACAGCCAAAAACTTGAGAAAAACGGAAATACTTTTTTTGGATTCAGTGTGAATGTAGTTTTTAAGTCTTTTTTTGTTTTTGTCGATAACACAATAGATAAACATAAAACCAGTGTTTCCCACAAAATCGTGAAATATTACATAAAATTCCAAAACTAAGCGTATAAAGAGCAAACAAGGGGAGTCTCCCGATGGGTTTTCTTCGATCTTAATGAAATTTGGATATGTGATAAAGAAAAATAAAATAGGATGATGAAGAAAAAAAATTTAGCGAACCAATCTCATGTTTATTGGATATAAAGTTAGGTCTACAATTGCTTCCTAGAAATTTTAGTAAATGGAAACATGTTCGATAGCTTTATAGTATTTTTGTTATTGAAAAAAATGTGTGTTTCAGTGATATTAAAACTGGCGTTTTGTTAAAGAATTATCTGAATATTATTAGTTTCAGATATGTTTCCATAAACAAATGTATTAGCTTTGGCCCACCCTTAAACGTGAGATTGGACAACTAAAAAAGAAATACAAGTCCCGTATCTGTTTTTTCTTTATCTCATATCCAAATTTCATTAAGATCGCAGATAAGCCATCGGGAGATTACCCTTGTATTTATTATGTTTCACAAAATTATGTATGATACTAAGACCGAACTGTATTGCTGGCTTTTAAATGTGTTTTCTTATATATATTTCTCAAAATTAATTCAATTTAAGTTATTTTAAAAGTACAAAAGATAAATCTATATAAATTATAGATCACACGCTCTGCCAACGCATAACCGACCGTCGCCGACGCTTTGCCAACACTGTGTCGATTGTATTTTGATGCCTGGGTACCTTACTCATGTTTGTTTGGTAAAAAAAGTTAACAAATTTTTAAATAAAAAAAATAAAAAGTCCAATTTTCCCCACTGTGCCAGCGTTGTCCCGTAAAAAATTCGACTTTTTTACAAATAAGAAGCAGCGCAGTGCTTAGAAATAATATGTAATTATATTGCCGCCACATCCTCATATAAAACTAATGAGATTTGAAAGGACAACTGTAAGTACTTGCCTTTACCAAATATGCACTTATATAACCACTTATATGGTAATGGTTTTCTACACTAGGTTTGATATTATTTAAGTTAGTAATAAATTTCAGGCATTTAATTGGATATTCACCAATTTTGAAAAGATTAAATATAGATCTATATCAAATGACCTATGGGCAATTTCAGGAAAAGGTCAACCATGAGTGAAAAATGCAAAGTGCTCAGAACTTTTTATTTGTTTTCAATAATAAAGCTTAAATGTCTATACTTTATAAATGTAAATTTAGAAAGTTCCTACTAACAATTACCTTACCTCAAAAAATATTGTTCTCAAAGATGCTTTATCATTTTAACAATGTGCAAAAAACAACATAGATGAAGTTAAGCTTTTTTATATATCGACAGAACAAATTGAGGATTCTTCAGCTGAACTGTCTGAACTGTGACAAAATGTTCCAATTATTAAAGGGGTTAAAAGCCTGCATTGGTTTTCGTATTTAGACAGAGAAAGCATTGAGGTTGCTCGGACCTCTTATTCATTAAAATCTATAATTAAAATTAACTGAGAAAATCCAACTTCACTTATATATCCTAAAGTACTTAACTGAGAATATGTAACTTTATTTCAATTTAATTTTTGCTATTACACTGTGATAGTCGAAAAAATTGACTTCGATGAATCCTTTTCGAACTATTAGGGGGGAGTCCCCTGAGTGCAAAAGTACATTTGGAAGTGTCACATTGGCTCCAGTTTTTGAGAAATCGGTATATATCCATTTTCCACGGATATAGCTAAGTCTGCGCTATCTAAAAAATTTTTATTCGACTGTAGTAGTTTTTTTTTGCCTTCTTAGCTTTCTTTTACGGAATGTTTTGATTTTTTTTCAAAATTTCACGTAATTTAAACCATTAATATCGATCAAAAGTAAGACGACCTAAAAACCTGAAAAAATGGCTAAAAATGGTCAAAAATCGTTAAAAATCGTCGCGTCCGTATTTGTACTTCACCCAATTTAAAAAATTAAAAGAAAAATTGATGATTAATAGCTTTTCTTGTTAAAGTTCTGCCTATTATGGAGGCTCTAGCTTTTCTAAAACTTCGGGTTCTGATGAGATCTTTAGCCAGATCGAAATACTAGTATCAACCTAGCTAATATGTTTGATTTGCTTTATTTTTGTAAATATACGGACGTTGAAAACTGGTTATAAATTGAAAATAACATAAAAACAATCTCGATGTATATAAAACCAAAAAACTAATATAACTGTAGAATATTTTTATATTTCATAAATCTACACATAACAGACGTTCTTTCACAGTCAATTCCAAACACAGTGCAACACGAAAAAAAATAACCATATACGGACATCACTACGTGATAAAAGACTAAAACAAAAAGACCCGTGTCTTCCAATTTTTCCGAAAGTGATCTCCTTTTTTGTTTATGGGCCGCCAAAGATTTGGGGCCTGAACACGGGAAAAAAGGTAAAAAAAAATCGAATTTTTTGCGATTTTGATCTGGAAGGTGAAGTTTTTTTGATTTTATATGTTCGCAATTTTTGTTCTTTATGACAAGAGCTACAACTTTGCCATAGAGAGTAAATCGAAATTCTGAACGGTTTGCAAGATATGAGCCTGAGAAAATGATCACTTTTTTGCTAAAATGATACCGAGGCCCCAAATCTTTGGCGGCCCATAAACAAAAGAGGAGATGACTTTGGGAAAAATTGGGAGATACGGGACTTTTTTTTAGTCTTTTATCACGTAGTGGTGTCCGTATATGGTTATTTTGCCATGACTTAAAAAATTACACACAGTGAAATTCACAAAAAAAAAACAAATTTCACAAATTTCGCTGACTTATGTATACATATTTCTTTAAGTGCATAAAAATAATTTTCATATTTGTCGCGTTCGTTTCTCGCTGATATTTCCTTATATCTTTTTACTACATTATAGATTCTGCCCAATGTTTTTCCTCAAATTTAGTACTCTTCCTAACTTCAATACACTGATGATATATACCTCATCTTTCCATTCCTTTATTATTATTTTTTTTTTACTCAACTAAAAGTGTTTGAATGTCGTGTCCGTAGCCCAGGAATTGCCCATTTGCTAATATCTTTGAGATATAACTTTTTTGGGCGGGTTCTCATAGTTCCTGAAAACATTTTTTTTTTTTGTTAAAAATAATTAAAAATCCTTTTTTTAGTTTCAAACAAAATTATTTATTACTTAATTTACGAGAATATTTTGTGAACTTGTTGTTTTTATTTTATTTATTGCATTACAAATTTTCAAGTTTTATTATTTTGTTTCTTTTTTTTTATTACACTTAAAAACTAAATATAGTTTTATAATTTTTCTTTTTATATAAAATTTCTTTTAAAAAAGGCATGATACAACATTCTTATGCTTACTAAAGATTGTTATTTTCATTCATTGTTTTTTAAGAAGATTTTTAAAAATTCTTTTAAAAAATAAAGTTTTCTTGTCGGAATGAAACACAAAAAAAAAAAAAATAAGAAAAATAATTTAAAAATCTTTGCAACAGAAGAAAAAAAAGTGTTTCGTAAATAAATTGCAGAAAAAATTAAGATGAGATGGAAAAACTTAAAAAAACAAAAAAATTTAAGCCATAAAAAATTAAAAACGAAAAATGTAAAAGATAAAAGTTTATAAATTGTTTAGCGTATGAAAAAAAAAAAAAAAAAATTCTTAAAATAAAATATTATACCAAAAGAGGGTGGAAGAGAACGTAAACTGCTTTCAATGAACCTTATCATGCGATAGTTTAGATGTTGGTTGTTTATGGTTGGATGGATGGTTGTTTCGATGATTGGCAAAAGAATAGTGTTGATAACAATATTTTGTGGCTTAATGTGCGACATTCGACAATTTTAAGATTTTTGTCGTTGATACAAACAGATGTTAAAGTTGTTGCAACATCTAAGTCATAATATTTGTTCAGATATATGTATATATAATGGTGATGATGGGTCGTCCCTGTTGTTTCTGTATGGTTGCCATTTTATCACCTCCAAATTGTTGTTTAGTTTATAATTTAGTTGTTGGTTTTTTATTGTTATTTCAAACAAAATTATTTTCACGAAAAATCTGTTTTTTTTACCATTATAATATTTGATATTATCAAATGTTGTTGTCAGGGTGTTGTTGACCATTATATTCACTGAAGCGGTCAAAACTAATTGTGGCATAATGTCGGCCATTAGAAAAAAAAATGGTTATTATTTTCAAAATCACCATCATCATCATCATAATTTTTGCCTTCTTCAACCTTTTTCTTTTTCCACTTTATAACATCGTCTTGTCCTTTTTTAAAAAAATTAAAATAAAAATATGTAATGTAATGTGATTTATGCAAATGACATTGTGATTTGATGTCTATCTTGTATGGATGGCGATGATGGTGATGATGATTCTGATACTCCTTCTTAACTTTCTGTTTTTTTTTTTGTTTGTATTGCTGCTACTGATGTTGATGGCTGGCTGACTGTTTGTATATTTAATGATATCATTTCGTTAAAATTTTTATTTTGTAGGAATTTTTTTTTTATAGCAATTTGTAGTAAAATGCTTTTTTTAAGACCACTTCTTCTTGGTTATCCCTTTTTGTTGTTTATAGGGTATTGTTTTAATGATGATGTTGTAGTTTTTGATTTTTTAGTTTCTGGATCTTTGGAAATTTTTACCTTGTAATGGTAATGGTGGGACACCTTCATTGGCCAACTGAAAAAAAAACAAAACAAAATGATATACAGAAAATTGTTATAAAAACATTATTTAAAAAAATGGCTGAAATGGTAGAAAACTAAATATATAAAAAAAGTTCTTGACGAACATAATATTACCTACAACTTTTAAAAGCAAACATTATAATTGAGAACTAAATATGTCGACTGAGACAAACTCGAAATTTTTCATTCTTAATGGATATATTATTTGCATCTTACACCTAAGGAATCTAAGTCGTATCATATAAACTCTCTACACTTGTGGGGACTATACACTATCTGTATAGATACTGTTGCCGCCAACAACTAAAAAATTATACGGTGTTATTGCTTTGAGATCAAATTTAATCTTTTCACTTTTACGCATCAAATTTGCGACCCTTCATGTATCAAATTCTTAGAAAGTGTTGACTAATAATCTTAAAATTGTGCTTAGTTTGATGTATGTATGTCGCGATGATGTGCCATAAATTTACATGAAGTAAGAGCTCCACAAAATTTAAAAAAATTAACGTAATTTTTTTTAAAGCACATTTTCGCATGGCATGCAAATTGTGCTCAGTTGATGTATGTCGCGATGATGTGCCATAAATGTGCACGAAGTAAGAGCTCGACAAAAATGAAATAATTAAAGTGATTTTTTTTTGTAAAAGCACATTTTCTCATGGCACAGCTCGAATTTTACGCCAGGTGGTCCGAATAAGATGTGATTCTTACTTTTTACCATTTTACACATTTTTGCAAAAGGTCGCTCCTAAAACTTAATTTTTTGTATTTTCGTGGTTTTTCATAAATTTTTTGCAAAAATTGATTTTTTTTTTGAATTTTGAATTTTTTTAGCAGAGAGTGTTTTTGTTAATGGCTCTGTATGTGTGCATTTGTGTTGATTCCTATTACATACACACAAAAAAAATAAACCCATTTTAATCACGAATACCACGGACGGATTCAATAACTTTAATTGTTGAAATTCCGCCAACAACGAAAATTTCGAATTCAATTAGAAATTGATAGATTTTTTATTGAATTATTTTCAATTAAATAATAAATCATTTGATTAAAAAGTGATCAATATCGTATACCTTACCAAAAAGAAAAAAAAAAAAAATGTTGTTGCCATACCAAATATTTTTTTTACAAAAGTGTTGTTGCCATACCAAATGTTTTTAACATGCTTGAATTTTATAACATTGTATTTAAACCAGCATGAAATTCCCATTAGTTAGCAGATTTATTTATACTTATGTGAACAAATTCATACAGAAATTAGTTTTTTCTTTCAATTGAAGCGTAGGGGCTACGGCAAATTTTTTTTTAGAATTTTTTCTTTGCAGAAATTGGCCTTTTTGCTGAAATCAGTGTATTTTAATTAATTTTTTCATTTTCCTTCTGTTTAATTTTTTTTTTTTTTTAAATTTTTGTTAAACGAAATTAAACTTTAAATATGACATTATCAATTTTATGAAAATTTTTCACCAAACCGATTTAATTGAAAGACACTTAAGCGTGAAGACATTTTGATCATAAGTCAGCGTGAGTGAATTACACGTTACTTTTAATTTAAGAGATTTTGCCATGGCACACTTAAAACGTTGATGCACTTAGGGAAAAAGCTTTATCATATTTATTAAAAACTACATAAAAAACTAAACTGAAACTACCCATGTGAAAATGATCATATATTACCATGGATGAAGTGTCATATATGTTCGTAACCGAAAAATAAGGTATATGGCCGTATATGGCTCATACATGACCATATATTTTAGGTCATATACATACATACCCAGGTAGAAATTTGGGATGGTACAAAAAACGAAGAGTTTTCAAAACGTTTGTTTTTGATGGTACTAAAATAAAAGCGTTTCCAAAGCGATAATTGCAAATAATACGAAAAAAAGCATTTAAAAACATTATTTTGGATTGCTATTCGAACGTTCGGACAAAGTATTTTAGGAATACTTTTTATACAAAACTTACAAATATTTGTGAAATAAAAACACTGTAAAAACATTGGTTGAAAGCGTTTTTCCAACGTTTGTAAAAAGTACTTTAGAAGTTCTTATCGTACAAAATTTACAACGGTTTATAAAATAAAACCAATGTAAAACCATTGCGTTTTAAAGCGTTTTTCTAACATTTGCCAATAGTACTTTAGAAATACTTTTTTTTTTTTTACAAAATATTTACTGATTAAAAACAACACTGTCATAAGGGGTCTATCTATATGCGAACTCGGTTTCTTATGCAATTTTTTTATATGCTTTTCTCTTCATGAACCGAGTTCAATAAATCCCTCAATATGGCCAGCCCATAATGTAGCGACTCTATAAAGTGTATAGTCCTTGTATATCTTTTATAAAGCACTATATTTTGAGGACAGATAAAGCAATATTTTAGAGGACTTTTTCAAAACTTAATAAAACGGTAGTTAAACTATTTAAAATTACAATGTTTTGTTACTTTATTTATATTATTTTAATCATATTTTACATGTTTCATTATTTGTGGTATTTATGAACAATTCATAAAGATCTTTATAATTTGTCTTTCGAGCGTTTTGACAATGTTCAAAACTACAACCCTCAAAGCGGTTATCATTTGGGTCGTTTTCATAACGCTTAATAACTGTAAGCCAAAATTTTCTGCAAATACTTATTTAACGATTGAAAAAGCATTTCAAAAATTTTATTTTGCAATGTTTTGAGAACGTTATAAAATACCATCCTCAGACCGTAAATTTGGGTTATCATTTTGCACATTCTCAAAACGCTTTAAATTTGTAATTTGGTATGTTCTGAAAACGCTTGTACCATCATGAAAAATGCTTTTAAAACGTTTTAAAGATTGTATTTTTCTACCTGGGTATGTTCATATTTTCATATTTTGAATATTTTTAACACCATCATTTATTGTAAGGAATGGTTTTTTTAATTTTTGTTGTTTGTCTGTGAGGTCCGTAACAAACAACAAAAACTAAAAACCATTCCTTACAAAAAATTCTGGCTGTTAAATAAAACAAAACAATTAAATTGTTATTACAAATAGAAAAAAATAATTTCTTCTAACTTTTTTTATATTTTTGTTTTGACAGAAATTTCAAACACTTTAATTTTGGTAAAAAAAAAAGAAAAAAAAAAACAAACAAAAATATGGAAGAAAATTGAAAATCTCAAATGATGTTTTGTATTGAGATTATTAAAAAAAAAAAACCATTCCCTGTACAACATAAAAATTCTGTTTAGAAAACCGCGTAATAAAAATAATTTTTTTTAAACAAAATGAATTTAAAATTTTGCAAAAAAAATAAACTGATTATCTTATTATCATGTAATGCAAGTTTGAAATTATCTCTACAAAATAGAGGATTACTACAACACTATTTTAAATATAAATAAAACATACATTGAAACAAACATAAAATGTTTTTATTAGCGAGTCTATATTGAGTTATGTCATAAGATTTTTTAAGAATAACATCAGTTTTAGATTCTGTGATTTAGATTCCATGCTCATACATGGAAACATACATGTTCATATATTACCATATATTGCCTTTTTCACCTGGGTATGATGACAGGCTTCTTCACATTTATGATATGCTTCAAAAATATGAAATTGCATAGCTTTTTATGAAATGCTTCATAAATGTTATTAAATATTTCATAAATAGGTTGAAGCAGTTTCATAAGGGGCAATTCACACGCTATTCACCCCTGTCCACCTAAATCTACAATTTCCCTTTATTGGGTGATACGAATTGTCAAATTATTTTAAATTCTCTTTTGAAGATGACATTTCGTATCATTAATACTGGGAAATAGCAGATATGGGTGAAAATGGGTGGATAGCGTGTGAAGCAAGCTTAAATTTGTATGAAAGTTTATTAATGTTTATGAATTGTTTCATATTATATTTAAAAATTCTATTTAAAATTAAGAACACATTAAATAATATTTAAGTGATGTTTCAGAATTTCAAATAACTTCTGGTAGTTTTTGAGTCTTAACAGATCTAATATCACATTAATAATATTTAAGTGATGTTTCAGAATTTCAAATAACTTCTGATAGTTTTTGAGTCTTAACAGATCTAATATCAACCAAAAATTGGAAGAAATCAAAACTACTTGTGCTCAGATGTCAAATTCAATACAAATTTGTAATCAGAAATTACTGGATGTTTTATAAATTTAAAATAAAAAGCTAAACTTTATAAGACTTTTTTATGAAATGATGACGGTCTATGAAACATTTGTCATAAATTTTCATGATATTTATGAAAACTTCATAAATACACACAGAGAAAACTTTAGATATTTGCCAACTGAAGTTTGGTTACTACTACTTAGATTCTGTTATTACGAATTTCAGTCTGCTGCTACAAAGGTTCATTAATTTCAACAACAAAGTTTGGTTAATTCAAATGAATTTTAGTTGCAGCACCCTAAAATATTCAGTGATCTAATGTAAATACCATTGTTCTAACTGAATTTACAAGTTGTTACTATTAAAATACACTTTTCAATTTGGTTGGCACTTTATTTCTCTGTGTGTATGCTAACTAACTGATGATAAACGATTTATGAAACAATATCATTAATATGATGAAACTTTTTTCCCTGCTGCAGTAAATGTATAAATCGTAAATCTTTACTAAGTTTTACCATAAGCTAATAGGTCTAACGAATAGCGAACAAAAATAATTTTACAAATGCATAACTAATTAATGTATCTTACCATATTATCTCAAAATTTTATGAATTTTTGAAATCAATTTGAATAGTACAATAATACCAATTCTGAAATGCAATCATGTTAGACTATAGTAACGCCAAAAGATTTCTTAATCATACGCCCGTTGGGATTGTTATCACGTGTGAAAAAAAAAAACAATTTTGAAAATCGTTAAAAAGTTAAATATATATCGGCGATAGCTTTAGTATATCGAACTGTTAAGATCTTATTTAAGTTACCGTAGAAATTTCAAAAAATGGAATTAAAATCTCACGTAAGTGCAAACGTGCTATCGTTGTAAAATAGCTATATTTTTATAGTTTTGTATAGTTTAAACTTCAAATGTCATGCTATATTTAAACGATTGCAATTTTCCGAAATTAGTCGCAGAAGTTCAATATGAGCTTTTATTTTAAACAACATTTTTTGATCCATTGAACGTTTATTTGTGGTTTAGCTTATTTTTTATGCATTTTCCAATTATAATTATGAAACAAAAATCTAAAATATGTTGGTTGTTTTCAATTTACAAAATAAATAAAATTTTCTTCTGTTATTTTCTATTTTGGCAATCAAAATTTACCCATATTTCTAGGTAAAAATGTTTATAAATTTAAAACATGTTTCCCTACATGCAGATAACTAACATTTGTGTTATTTTTGCAGGTATACGTCTTGTAAATTAGTAATTTAATCATTTTGTGTGTATATTCACTCATTTTATGTAATTTTAATCAAAATTGTATTCACTTTATAACAGTGAATTTACAAGCATTTTTTAGAGTCTAATTTTGTCTACAAAATATCTAAATTTAATTCTTGTTAGTAGTTGTCTTGTGGGCAAAATAATCATACGCTATATTGGGCTGGTTGGACTTGACGTATGATTTATATTTAGTAATACAAATAATAATTAATATCACTCATACGGCATGATGTATTTGAATTAACAATGCACGTTCTGACAAAAACTTGCTTTAGCTGCAATCAATAAAACGTCTAAGGGCCATTATTACAACTTGCCAATAGCTAAAGTTCGGATGTTATCTGACAGATTATTAGTTTTTTGTTATTATAAGTATACTTTAAGCTAAAAGTGGCCCATAAGCTAAAGGGAAGACATTGTTGCCTTTAACTTTAAACGTAAGGTTTATGTGTTTAAAGTTACCACATTTTCTGCTCTATAAAGAAAAAGAAGAAAATACGGAATTTCACAACCGAATTTCACAAATTATTGTTTGTTTGTAAACAAATAAATAAAAGTACGTTGCCACTACGTATTTTATAAACCAATTCATAAACCAATAATCGGTTTTTAGTTTGGTGCTGCCACATTATCAAAAATATTAATTTTATTTTATTGGGAAGTTGTAATAACGGAAAACATTATAGCTCACTTATTTCTCATTTTAGCTAAAGTTACTTTTTACTAACATTTACTTTAAAGGCAAGTTGTAATAACGGCCCTAAGTTTTGAAACGAAGAGATCGTTCAGATCAGGGCAAGCAAAACTATGGCACTCGAGTGAAATTCCGTTGGCATACAAAGCCAATTTAATTAAATGAATAGCAAAGATTCAGTTAAAGTAATTATCAGATTTTTAAATATTTATTATCGATACAAAAATGTGGTCTTTTAACCGAATATGACTTAAAAGCTTAGAGTAACTACCAGGCCAAGCAATTTAATACACTTAAAAATCGAAAATATGCGCTTATAAAATATGGATAAAAACGCAAAATATTCACTAAAGACATGAAAATATGAACTAATGCATCTTTTCAAAAATTACACACTTTGAAACCCCGAAATAAAAAATCTAAATTAAATCGATATTTTTCCAATCGCTAACGCCTTTCTTTGGGTAAGATTTTTCAACTGTAAAAATGTTTTTGTTTAAATCAAAATTTAAAAGTGTATCCTCATTTCATTTGTTGGTTACAACATTTTAAAAATACTACAAATATACTAAGAAATTAAAAAATGAAATATTGCAAAATATGCACTAAAAAGAACTAAATATGCATTAAACGACAAAACATGCAAAAATATGCAACTGCAAATCGATGCCATTTTGTTCTAAATTTGATGATTAGGACAAATATGTAGTCTATAACAGTTTTGAACTATCGAGATTTGCATAAAATTCCTTAAAGAGCTACAATGTCTCTCTCATTTTTCGCTTAAAAATGTATCGAGTTGGAACATTTTATTTAAAGAATTCCATATTTAAAAAAAATATATATATATATAGAAGTTGTCATATGACGGTTTTGGTAAAATTTATGCATAAAACAAATTACAAACAAAATAACAAATAAATATGCAAAATGCCTTTTAAGTATATTTGGTTTGTTAAAAGCAGCTTTTTATCATATTATTTTGTTTGAATATTGAGTTTTTATAGAATTTTTTCGACTCTTTCAAAATATTTTCAATTTTTTTTTTTGTATAACATGAATGACATTATGTGTATGAGTAGCCGATGTTTAGTTACCATCTATCTTTAACGGCGCAAAATTTATGGCGGTTTTTAAATTTAAATCAAATATTAAATTAAAATTACAGTTTTAGCGAAAACAGACCAGTGCCTCTGGTGGGAATCAAAGCCTACCGGGGCGCACTGGATTTAATTAAATTAAATGTAAATTGTATTTATTTATTTAAGTAAAAAATTGCAGTATAAGAACCTTAAGAATTAAATTCTTTTATGGTTCAAAGGGTATCACATAATTAATGTTATAATAATATGTGGCTATCTAGTTGGTATAGCAAAAGATGAAAAGAATAGGCTGAAAATAAAGAAGGTATAGAGAAGTAGTCGTTAGTTGTTTCTAGAAATTAAATTATTTCTAGAAATTAAATTAAAAAGTTCATTTTTAAAACTGTTTTTTTTCTGTGATGATTTTAAGATTTATGGGTAAAGTCATTCAAAAGTTTAATGGCATTAACGAAGAAAAATCTACCTGTGTTTAAATAGTAGTATCTATGAATAATTAATGTCCCTGATCGTATAGACCTGCCGAATTCAATTTTTTCATGGAGATATGATGGAGTTTTATCTGAAATTATTTTATGCAAAAACAACAAATTCCTCATGCGTAAATAGTCATCTAAGTCACAACCAAGTACATTTTTGTTCCATGAAGAAATTCTACTAAAACGACCGTAAACTAAATATGTACCTGGTAGCATTGTTAAAAGATATCTGTAGTTTATGCGATGAATGCGAATCTAATTGACTGTAAACCTCAGCTGAATATGTTATGCGCGGAATTATTAATTGAATGACTAATTTTTTCTTAACATCAACTGGGGTAAAACTGTTCGATACTCGTATGTTACGAAGTGTAAGAAATGTGTTACGTATTATGGTATTAACATGATCGGTATATGACAAAGTGGAGTTAACAAACCCTAAATATTTAACTTTATTAACATGCTTAAGAGAAGGTTCACCCAAATAAGCTGTTGAAAATTCGATGCAGGGTTTATATCTACTGATAGGAAGTATTAAAGACTTGCCGGGATTGAGCGTCAGCTTATTGACTTGTGCCCAATTATTCATTGCCTGTAAGTCCTCATTTAATCTTAAGCATGTGTCTTCTAAAAGGCCTAAACGATTTGAAATATATAGCTGAATATCGTCAGCATAGGCATGCATACGTGCATTTTTACAGACTTCGAAAACATCATTTATAAAAATACTAAATAATGGCGGTCCTAATACAGATCCTTGAGGAACTCCTGAATAAACTCCCTTAAGGCATGATTCCCTGTCACCCACAATGACTTTCTTGGCACGTCCGGTTAGGTAGTTTTTAAGTAGGGTAAGTGCGGAGTCCATAAAGCCAAAGTAATGTTTTAGCTTACGGATAAGTAAATGCTTTGGAAAAATCCAGTAAGCACATTACCGTCAGATTACCCATGTCATAATCGGGTCTTATATCATCAATTACTTTTAAGACAGCTGTTATAGAGCTGTGAAATGCACGAAAACCTGATTGAAGAGGAGATAAAAGCTTATTCGCATTAAGATATTCAGTAATTTGATTCGTCATAAGAGATTCAAAAATTTTAGCTAGTACTGACAAAATGCTGATGGGTCTGTAGTCATTTGGAACAGTTTGCAGATGTAATTTTTGCTACAGGAATTACTCTGTCGATTT
>CM037852.1:130762817-130849303 GCA_021234595.1 Delia radicum
TGAATCTACAAATTTTGTTGCTAAAAATCAGCTCGCTGATTTTCAGCAAAAGATTTTGCTGACATTAGCAACTTTTTTGCTAGCAATCCTCCTGACTAAAATTTTGCTGACTCAGCAAAATTTTTTGCTGACTTTACAAACTTTTTTTATGAGTGTAGGGTAGAAAAATACAATCGGTACAGTGCTGGCATAGCGTCGGCGACGGTCGGCTATGCGTTGGCAATACTGTGGGATTTACAATCTTGACTGTATTGTCCCTGTTACCCAATTGATAACAGCGGCCAACCTTTATTTGGAGCGAGCTTGCCAGCTTTTTGCTGTTAAAATAGATTAAATTATATTCATTTTGAGAAATATGTATAATAAAAACATTTAAAAAGCAGCAACACAATACAATAATTTAAACCTTTAACGCTTCTATTGATAGTTTATTTCATATTTTGCCATAAAATTTCAAATAATAATATTTCTGGGTAAAGTTTATTTTCGTTATTTTTGACCTACAGTTACTAGTTATTTTTTTTTTTTTTTTAATAAATATAAATTTTGATCTTACATTTCCTTTTTTTCACTTCTTAGCAGAAAAACATTATTTCGAATGCCTTTTTGATTTCGAGTAAAATTTCGCAAGGTTGAGTTCCAATGATCAGTTGTTATCGAATCTCATCATTTGGAATTTCGATACGTTTATTTGTTATCGAATTAGAGAGAATCTTAATAGTAAAAGAACTCGCATGTTCGAATACGATTTCGACCGCTCACAAAAGCGAGAATTAGGGCCCCTGGTCATTAGATGAAGCTACATACCTAATTTCGAGACTCTAGATTTCTTAGTTTACGAGATACACCAAACGCCCATTTTTCGTTGATAAAGGTTTATTAAAAAGACCGGACTTTCTTAACAAATATCATGTCAATATTCTGCTTCCAAAAAATGTCGCTCATACCCTTATTCGAGCGAGTCATTATTTTTACGAAATTTTAACTTTAAAACTATATCGCTTCCAAACCGTGCACTGTAAATTTGGTTTTCTATTGAAAAAGCGCAAAACGTTTTATTTTTTTTTTTACAACATTTCAAATAAAACCGTAATTTTTGTAAACACATTCCTAAGGTATTATAAGTAAAAACGGCTTAAAGTTATATGTCTTTTCCTTATTCAAAATTTAACTAAAATATTACTTTTAAAACGGATTTAGATTTCAACAGCTCTGTTAAAGGCCTGTATGGCAACTGCTTCTGGCAGCGCTTCTACCAGGGTTTTTCGATAAAATGTTTTAAAAAATAAAACGGAAAGTCAAAAATGTGAAGTTTGAACAGAAAACCCCTATTAGAAGCGCTGCAAAAAATTAGGTGTCATAGATTATTAAAAAACATTTCAACATTGGCTACATCCCTCATTACACCATTATGTATTTAAATTTTCTAAAAAAAATAAAGGTACTTTAAAAGCTTTGTAAGTGTCGCCTATCCTGATTCAATTTTTTTAAAAAACATGATTCTAAAGAATTTTTAAATTTACTTTTCAAACTTTTAAGGCAAGGTTACAATTAAAGTACTTCTTGAATCAAATTTTTAGACTTTTAAAGGGTGGATGACAATTAAAGAATACCGACATTTAAAAACAGGTGACAATTATAGAATTTTTATAGTATATAAATTATTTACTTAATAAACACTCCAAATCTTAATTGTTACCATTAAATTTTAAATGAAACTGTCATTTATTTTATATTAGCATCAGAAACAGTCTGTGGGTTTTTAATCCATTTCTCTCATTCTCCTTCATGTGACAGTTTCAATTCAGTAGAATTGGGATTAATCGTTCATTTTGGTGACTCGGTCATTTTCGTTCAATTCGAGTCAGTGAACTAGTTCGTTCAAATAGTTCAATCGTTTTATTTTGCTTTGACTTGTGAACTGTGTCGTTCGTTTGACAATTATTACGCACTATTCATGTTTTACTAGTTTTATCACAAATTTTACTGTACATAGACAAAAAAGTGTTATAAAATTGCAACTTTTCTAACAAAAATGTATTTATTTGTGTAAAAAATATTTTATTTGTAAGACTTTAATTGCTTTTCTTAATTTAAAACAATATTATTACTCTTTTCTAATAAAAAATAATTGCTCTTTCAAGCAATTTGATTAAATAGAGATGCAATTGTTCTATTAATAAAAAGAACGAAATGAACGATTGAACGACAAGATCGAATATTGGTGAACGAATCATATCGTTGAATTGAGTGAGTCGTTCAATTGAACTAGTTCGTTCATGAACGACACAACTCTAAAATTCAGTGATCAGAGAGTGAGGTTGTTAAACGAGTTGTTGTCTCGCTATAAATATTAATAAAAGCAGTGTGTTTTCAACAAGTTTTTATATAATAATATAAAATAAATATTATTCCAGTGTTAAAATTAAGTTTTTCTAAAAAATTCGTAAAGGCAAAAGTGAATTATGTAAAAAAAAGTACATCCACTCTATTGTAGCAGCTAAAAAAATCCTTAAAAAAATCTAAAACTCAAAAATCAATTAATAGTGTTTTTATTCATGTCCTATAAAAAAAAGATTAAGAAAATAAAAAAAAATGTTCAAAAAACTATACTGCCACAAAAAGCCAGGGCCAACGCACCAGCACACTAGCAGCGCTGTTTAACGGTTGTTTATTTTGTGTATGCAAGTGTATTGTGTTTGAGCATGCACAAAGCGAACATTAAAAGACAACATGCTGGTGATAGAAATGCAGAAAAATTATATGGTGAGTGTTTTATTTATTGTCTTAATAAAAATTATTGATACGACCATTTTCGCTATTCGGGCTTTTTTTCCTTCGACCTTTCTTATATATGTCGCAAAGTATTTTGACTTTTATTGCGATTAAGTTTAGAGTTGGGCATTCTAGTTCATTTCGCTAATTTGCATTTATTGAACTAGTTCGATGTTTTAGCTCACAAGTTGCTTCGTCAATTTTTTTTTTTTCAATTACAGTAGTTTTGATTTAACTGCCTTTTACTTACGTGCACTTTTCACATAACTGCACAAAATTTTGGTTTCGTTGTTATTTTACAAAATTACGTATGCAATTGCCTTCATTAAGTGCACTGTGTATACCTGAGCATTTAAAATAAGTGGCTCATGTTTTTTGGCAGTTGTACATTATTTTCATACAAAAGATCGCCGTTAGCTGCCTCCTATGTTTTGCTTACTTAGTTAGTTTGGTTAGTTAACGCTTGTACCTACATAAATTTGTATGTAAAAACCTTATAAAATTTTTTATGAATGTTTTTTATTTTCGTTTGTTGTTTTTTATATAAATTCTATTGTATGAAATAAACAATTAATAAAAATAAATTAAATCATATTTGGTCTTTGCAGTTTTCAACAATTTAGTTTACCTGCACTTTAAGGCAGGTAACCAATTTGAGTTAGCAGCGCTTTTGGCTTACCTGCACATTCGTGCAGAAGTTGGTTGTGCAGCTAAGTCAAAACTACTGTATGTATATTGATGTATTGGTCAATGGTTTCTTTAACAATTCTGCATAATATGAGAGAAAATCCCAAATGAACGATTAAAAAATGAACTAGTTCAATTTTAAACCGTTCATTTTTGATTTTCGCCTATACTGTGCAGATTGTTAAGGTACACTGCGCAATATTCTTGTACAACTTTTGCTATTTGTGCAAAATATTTCCAGTGTATATGTCATATTGGAAGGTTGTACAATATATTGGAAAAAATCAAAAAGGTTTTGATTGCTATTGCGCAACCAAGAAATGTGAAAATAAGTTTTAGTGTGTTGGCCACATTGTGTAATTTTTATATCACTCCACAACAGAATAAAATAGTGGTAGCATATTTTGTGCAAAAGTATTTTACATCTTATTGCACTGTGGAGGCAAAAAAGACAATAATACTGGCAATAAATAATAATAATACTGGCAATGATATTGCAAAGTCTATGAGTACCTTTAAACAAACAATTGACCAACATAAATAATTGAAAAAAAAATTGCCTAACAAACGTGGAACTATAACTTACAAGGAAATTAGTCAGTAGTTAATACGCAGATTTGAATGACTCTTATAGCGAATTTACATTATAAAACTTTTCAGTAGATTTCAGTTTGAAATTCAATTCGAAATCTTAATCGTTTACTTTAATGAATTTCACAGCTGATTGGATTTCGATTGTACAACAAACTATTTTTTGTAAACAAACTAACCTTAAAAGATAACTAAAACTAAAAAATTTTCCAAAATACATTTTATTCAATGGCGGAACACAAAATTTATGAAAATTATGAAATAGACAATGTAATTTTTGCTAATGAAAGTGATTAGTTTAATGCAAAATATTCAGTGTTTTGTAAGAGGTCTTGCCTTGGTCAACTAATTTGGATTTTATTTTGTATGGGAAATCTGTTTAAAATCCCAAATTATTATTAGATTTCGGTCGAAATCTATTGAAATCCCATTTTAAGTGGATTTGGACACTAATGTAAATTCTCAATTAGATATATTATAGAGGTCAAAATGCATAATTTTTGGAGTTTTAGTTTAGGGGTTAAAAAGTGGGATCATAAATAACCTAATTTGAAGTGTTTTTAATATCATCAATTCCACGAGAAATCGTCACAAATCTGGCCGAGGGTGTTTGAATTTATTAAAATTTCAAAAAGAAATACTCTTTGCAGCCATAAACACAATCCTGGTTTAGATTTTAGATTTTTAAAAACTCCCGAATTTATTCACGATTTTAATTTTTAAAAAACTTTTAAAAAATTAAAAAGTTGTGTGTTTTGAAGAGCCATTGTTTGTTATAAGGACTGTTTTAAAAATGTTCTTAAAGCTACAGTTATCTACTTTTACGAAATGTAATCTACAAATAGCCCCTTTTTTCTAAAAATACACTTGTACTGCAAATGCAATTTTTGAAAGCATATTTTGTATCCCTTTCGATTTTAAAAAAGTTTACATTTTTGCATAATACAGAATTTTTTTAATAAAATTAAGTTCCGATATTTTAGGGTTTTTCTCGTCTCCTGAACATATTACTTTATGATCTATATACCCTTATTCGCAACCCTGTTCATATATTCAATTAAAGATTTGGGACAGAAAAAAGGCAACATTGTGAAACTTATTGGCATATAAGTATGCGTATTAATGCTTGATAAACCATACTTCGCAAAAAAAATAGTTTTCATAAAACTGTCCGCTTATATATTCGAGCGAGGCATTATTTTTACTTAATTTTAACTTTGAAACTTTCTCGCTTCCAAATCGTGTACACACAATATTTTGTTTTTTTTTTTACCACATTTACCACATTTTTTATATTTTTTATGTTTTTTTTTTACCACATTTCAAATAAAAACTTAACTTTCCCAATTTTTTTTAACTTAACAGCTAGAGTGTATTATATATTTAAATAAGTATATATAATCATATATAGACATATATATAACCAATTATAACATTATATTATAGCTGATCCAAAAAATTACTTACATAACCTTATCTCATGAGATCCCATGGGATCTCATCTGATATAATTTGATCCGAAGAATGGGTCTATATAATTTGATCAAGTTATATATAATTTAATAAAACTTCATATAACTTCATAAAATTCTTTGTAAACCCCGCACTACTGTTTTGTATCATATTCCAAATAATTATGAAAATTAAAATATAAATTAATGAATTGGAAAATTAGACTTGATTTCAAGTTGACTAATGGCCGTAATTTCAAGCAATATATACCTACTGGTGCTTAGATACCTACCGTGTACACGAACAAAATCGGGTAGGTATCTAAGCACCGGTAGGTATCTATTGCTTGAAATTACGGGCATAATACGTGATGTCATATACTATTATATGTAAAAGTGATAGAATTATTTTCTTTGATTTACCATATATGTTTATATATATATATATATATATATATATATATATATATATATATATGTATGCACAGCGCATAGTCTAGAGACATTTATTCGTTCCCCCGCATAGTTTAGGGACATTTGCTTACTTTGGGGACTGTCCCCAAAGTTTTCGCGCCTTTTCATACATCTAGCGTATTAGATGAGGACAATTTTTTCCATACACCGCATATTCCGGCGACAATTTTGAGCGTGTCCCTAAACTATGCGCTGTGCATACATATATATATGTATTCACAGCGCATACTTTGGGGACACGCCCAAAATTGTCACTGAAATATGCGGTGTATAGAATACATACGCTAGATGTATGAAAAGGCGCGAAAACTTTGGGGACAGTCCCCCAAAATAAGCAAATGTCCCTAAACTATGCAGGGGAACGAAATAAATGTCTCTAGAGTATGCGCTGTGCATACATATACTTATATACTTATCAAAAAAGGCATTAGCTTTTTCACGTTCGCTTTGTTGCTTTATTTCTATTTTCATATGTTGAGCATTAAAGCTATTTTGAGCATTGAGCTTTTCAAAGTTGTTTTACTTTCTTACAAAAATTTTTGTTTGCTTTAAATGCATTGAATTTAGCAATTTAGATAATTATATATAAAAGCGATATATGTTGTTTTTGTTAATTTTTACCATATTTGTTTATATATAATAATATATAAAAGTGATACAAATTTTCTTTCTAATTTTAACACATATATTTATATAGAATTATATGTGATGCCATATATCATTATATATGTATAAGAGTGATTGAATTTGTTTGTTTTTATTGTATCATATATACTTAAATATATTAATATGTGGAAGTATATATGACCCCATATTTAGCTTTATCAAGTATATGTGATGAGATGAAAAATATGAACTTATATATGAACTTATATATAGCGCTAAATTATACATTTTCGTAAAAATAAATATGAGATGTAAATACATATCGTTACATATGACCACATATGTTATTATATATAAGTATATCGAGTTATATATGATTATATATAAACTTTTTTCGTCGGGTATTTAACATTTTGCAAGACTTAAGTCCGAACTTTTAAACGGATTAAGACTGCTTTTGACATTGCTTCTACCAGGGTTTTTCTATAAAATGTTTTAAAAAATAAAACGGAATGTCAAAAATGTAAAGTTTTTGACAGAAAGTCCTGGTATAAACTCAGATAAAAATGATATGTAATACTGGCTTAAGTTTAGCATTCAAAAATTGACTATGGCCCTCATTTACCACCATTATGTATTAAAAGTTTCTAAACAAAAATAAAGGTACACTAAAAGTTTTGTAAGTGTCACATATCCTAAATTTAAAAAAAAAAATTACTCATAGAAATTTTAAATTTACTTTTTCAACTTTTAAGGCAAGGTTACAATTAAAGTACTGCTTGAATCAATTTAATAGACTTTTAAAGGGTGGATGGCAGTTAAAGAATACCGACATTTAAAGCAGGTGACAATTATAAATTTTTACAGTATGTAAATTATTTACTTAATAAACACTCCAAATCTTAATTGTTAACATTAAATTTTAAATGAAACTATCATTTATTTTATTAGCATCAGAAACAGCCTGTGCTTTTTTTTTAATCCATTTCTCTCATTCTCCTTCATATGACAGTTTCAATTCAGTGATCAAAGAGTGGGGTTGTTAAACGAGTTGTTTGTCTCGATATAACTATTAATGACAAGTTTTTGTATAAATAAAATATAAAAAAATATAAAAAATAAATATTATTCCAGTGTTAAAAATAAGTTTTTCTAAAAAATTCGTAAAGGCACTAGTGTATTTTATAAAAAAAAAGTAGCAGCCGCTCTATTGTAGCAGCTAAAAAATCCTTAAGAAAGTGTAAAACTTAAGAATCATTTAATATATTTAAAACAAAATAATGAAGAGTTAAACAAGTGTTTTTATTTATGTCTTATCAAAAAAAAATTAAGGACATAAAAAAAATGTTAAAAAAACAAGCCAGTGAGAACGTAGCAGCACACTAGCAGCGCTGTTTAACGGTTGTTTATTTTGTGTATGCAAGTGTATTGTGTTTGAGCATGCATAAGGCGAACATTAAAAGACAACATGCTGGTGATAGAAATGCAGAAAAATTATATGGTGAGTGTTTTATTTACATATTTGTCATAATTAAAATTATTGATACGACTTTTTTCGCTATTCGGCCTTACCTTCTATTTATTGCAAAGTATTTTGACTTTTAGTGCGATTTAAGTTTAGAATTGGACATTCTAGTTCATTTCGCTAATTTGCATTTATTGAACTACACTCAAAAAAAAAATTTGTAAAGTCAGCAAAAATTTTACTGAGTCAGCAAAATTTTAGTCAGGAGGATGCTAGCAAAAAAATTGCTAATGTCAGCAAAATCTTTTGCTGAAATCAGCGAGCTGATTTTTAGCAAACAAAATAAGTAGATTCAGCAAAAGTTTTGCTAACACTTAGTAGATTACAAATAAAAAAGCCTTGGTAAAAATTAATAAATTTTTTGCTGAATTTTAGTAGACTGAAAAAAACGCAAAAAAATTGTAAAAAAATTGTAATTTAGTTAATATATTTGCTGAAAATCATAAAACATATTTTTGTGATTCTTTTAAAAATAATTTACAATAATTACGAAATATAAAATTTTCATATTCCCACATTGACGACATGAATTAATTTAATATCTGAAAATATATAGAAATAAATATATATAACATAACAAAAATTTTCTTTCAACTACTTACATCAATGGTTGTCTTAATGATGCTATATTTTCTATGACGAAACTGCCGAAAATAATTCTAGAAACGAAAAAATAAACAAAAACAAACGAAAAAAACAACCCTTTTTTTTTCAATAAGAAAAAGGAACCATACAAATCTACCTAAGATGTGTGTCTTTGTCTTTCGCTTTACTCTGTCTACATGTCTGTATATGTTTTTTTCATGGTTGATTTTTTTACTTGTCTTGTTAGAGTTGTACTTTTGAGTATAATTTTCCTCTTCTCTACTACATCTTGACATGCCGCGACATCTGCTTATCAGCACAATTTTTTTTAGCAAAATTAATTAGTAAAACATTAGTATATTAGTAAAGCATTAGTATAAAACAGTTAAGTGCTGAATAAGTATAGCAAAAATTTTAGCTGAAAACACGATTTAGCAAAAATATTTGCTAAAAAATAGTATACCTGATTTACAAGACGTTTTACTAACTTTTCTACTAACTTATTTTTTTGAGTGTAGTTCGATGTTTTAGCTCATAAGTTTGTTCGTCAATTTTTTTTTTTTCAATTATGTATATTGTTGTATTGGTCAATGGTTTGTTTAACAATTCTGCATAATATGACAGAAAATCCCAAATGAACGTTTAAAAATGAACTAGTTCAATTTTAACCGTTCTTTTTGGAATTTTGATTCTTATTGCAAAACCAAGAAATGTGAAAATATGTTATAGTGTGGTGGTAAAAGACTGGTGCCATATTATTGTACTGTGTAGGCCAAAATGACAATAATACGGGCAATAAGATTTGCAGTAATATTGCAAAGTGTATGGGTACCTTTAAGCAACCAATTGACCAATATAAATAATTGAAAAAATAAAATTGCCAAACAAACATATGAACTACAAGAATGAACTAGTGCAGTAAATGCAAGCGAAAGAAATGAACTATGAACGAGAATGTCCAACTCTATTGAAGTTATAACTTACAAGGAAATTACACAGTCGGTGATTAATACGCAGATTTGAACGGCTCTTAGATATATTATTATTACAAGTATTTTAGGGGTTTTGTAATATCATTAATTCCATAAGAAATCGAAATTTAGCAAATGTATTCACGATTTTAATTTTTTAAAAATTTAATAATGCCATAGTTTGTTAAGTAGATGGACTATTTAAAAAGTTACTTAAAGCTACAGTTGTCTACTTTTACGATATGTAATCTAGAAGTAGCCCCTTTTTCTAAAAATACACTTGTACTGCAAATGCAATTTTCAAATTCATATTGACCTTTTTTCCCCCTTCGATTTTACCGCATTGAGTATTTTACATCATTTTTATGTGAAATATAATAAAATGTTAAAGAAATGCTTCTACTTAGTTGCAATATTGGTAAAAACAATATTGGCAAAGAAGTTTATGGGTGGTACTGGCAAAACACATGCTTTGCAATAAAACAGTGTTTTCCTAGTACAATATCAATTATGCCTTGGTAATTTTTAGAAAAATAGCAATGGTTTACCAGTACTACTTTTTGGTACGATTGACAATTTCTGCCTGGGTAGGTACATTAAGGTGGGTAGTTTCAGAAAAAAAAATTTTAGTGGCCCCCTGAAAATAAACTTTGGCATTTTAATCCATCGATGATGCACTCGACTAATGCCCGTAATTTCAAGCAATAGATACCTACCGGTGCTTAGATACCTACCCGATTTTGTTCGTGTACACGGTAGGTATCTAAGCACCGGTAGGTATCTATTGCTTGAAATTACGGGCATAAGTTAATGTTTTAATACTGATATTGAACTCATTAGAACTTAGTTTTCCCACCCTATTAAATTTTTGGTAAAGCGCAAACTAGTGCGAATTTCGAAAAAAAAGCTGAAACACGTATTTACCTAAATAGATTTTAGATAAAAATATGTCATATTTGACGTTTAAATCACAAAAATCTTCGTACAAAAAAACTAAAAATCATTTTTTTTACGGAATATCCCTGAAAAATTATGTGTCTAGGCATGATTTGACATGTTTTATATACTGTTGGACGCACCTTTTATATGATACAACTATTGTATATGTTGTCTGTAGTTAAAGTACAAAATTTTCTGAAAAAACTAACAAATTACCTTCTTTTAAAACGGTCCAGCTCACGGGATCGCATTGCTAGACATTAAATATTTTGGGAGTCATCATAAACAAGTTATGGCACCTTTTTTTAAAAATTTTGTCAAATATAAAAAGGATTAAAAAATTCTATCGTTTTGTTTTAACAAATCATAAAATTTAGGCTCTTGGCTCGAGATAATAAGATTTTTATAACATTTTTTTGATGTTTTTCAATGCGATTTAAAAAAAAAATTAAACAATTCTTCCATTTTTTCCATTTTTCATTCTTAATACATTGCGAAATGTTCTCGAATCCACTAATAATTTTGGTAACTGATTAAGGTGTTATGATACTTGCTATTTTTTGTATTGGATTTTTTTGGGATTGACTGAAAGAAACAACAAATGCGAGAAAGAACAAGAAATACTTTTTTGTTATTTCAAAATAAAATGTAAACAAAACAAACAATATTGCCCACGTTTTGTTCCCACAAAAACCGTCAAAAAAAGCTAAAAATCCGCAAAAAAAAAAGTTAAAACCCGCTACTTTCGATCAAAAACTAAAAAAGTTGGCAGCAGTGCTAACGTTTAATCTGGAAATGTCAATTTTAAGCTAAAAATTTTTATATTTTTTTTGACAGTCTAAGATTATTTATCGATAACACACGTATATTGTTTGACATATCAAGATTTTTTATGGTATAATCATACTCTTTACACTTAGTCAGTTTTCCTATGCAAATATATTTGCACTGTTCTCCAATATAGAAAAAATACAAAAAAATAGCAAGTATCATAACACCTTTAGCAGTTATTTGCACTGTGGTACTTATTTTTTACATACAGTGGGGAGCACTCGTGAGTACATGTAAGTACTTTTTAGATCTAAATACTAAGGCCGAAAAATATTTGGCACTAGAACTAAAGTATACTTTTCTAAAGGTATGAGTTACGCTGAATCCAAATCTGGCCTCAGAATCACTCTCCGACATCAGCGTTCAAGCTTTATTATCTGAAAAAAGTTTAGTTTTTAATCAAAATTCTCCGATTTTTCCCCTTCCATGATATATACTTTTCATAATACTTATAACGGCACCTGAACATACTAATCTTACCTTGTTTTTAGTTTTTTTAAATTTTAAGATAACTAATTTCCTTGCGAAAATATTATAAATTTAAATTGTGATTGTAACTGCAATGTTAAAGTCCCGCAGTGTAAAATTAAAAAAAAAAAATACGAACTTATCAAGTTCAACCGTTTTTCAAATGTTTTTCTGCTAGAATGTTTGGCTGTAAAAAGTACTTACATGAACTCACGAGTGCTCCCCACTATACACTCTGTATGCATAAGGGTCAATTGACTTACACGCTATTCATCTCTGTCCATCGATATATACTAAGTATTTCTCCCTATTGGTGATACGAATTGTACAATTATTGTACATTCTCTTTTAAAAATTACATTTTGTGTGATTAATACTGGAAAATAGTATATATGGGTGAATAGGGCTGGATAGCGTGTGAATTTATATTTATACATATTTTTTGTTAGTAAAACCTAATGTTTAATGTTAAAAATATATTATATTTTTTTCAAAATATTGATTTGTTTTGCAAATATTGCAGGAAATATTCAACGGTTTTGCATACAAGATATTTAACGGCGAAGTCCTTAGTTTACGCGTTACACAGAAAAAATCAATCTACTAGCTGGGGTAAAACTAGGAGTATTTATCTTAAAAGTGAAAATTTTCTAGTTCCGCAGAGAATCCTAAAAACACCCTTTAACATTAGGAAACATTTTGGGAGATGTTTTGAAATTTGTATAAAAATTGTAATAAAAAAAAAAATAAAAAATTTTACATAAAAATCGTATTTTCTCGTGTCGAGATAATTCAATAACATAATTCGAAATCAATTTTATTGGAAATTTATCTAATTGCATCATATTAGATCAAAACCCATACAAATAGATAAAATTATATGGGCCCATATTTCCAATGAAATTTAATAAGATCAAATATACGTCATGGTATACATAAAGCTCCTGTTACCGCCGCCACTGTATATTTTCCTTATTTTAATTTTCTCTTATATTCTGTCTTTTATATTCACATACATATGTACATACATATTCAAACTTATTTACTGTATTAATTTTGAATTAACTATTGTTCTATTAGTTGTTATTGCTGGATAACGGCATTGTAAATTCTTTGCAAATCATTTAAAAGGAAAAAAAATTACAAAACAATCAGTCAGTTCATTTTTTAAAGTACAGCAAACAAATTGTTTTAAAGTGTCTCCGAATAAACGGAATATTCAAAAATAAATTTAATTAATAAATTGAATATTAAAACTAACAAAATTTGTTTTTTAATTTAAATGAACTCAACATTTCTTTAAAACAATTTATCGTGATTGATATACAAATAATTATAAAACATAATTAAAAATAAATCGTGACGGTTTAATAAAAAAGCGAGTGTCTTTGGATAATTTAAATAAAAAAATATAGTGGTTCAAATTAATGACAAAATAATGTCGGAAACCGACTATAATTGCAATAACTGTAAATCTAAAGACACCGAACGTATGGTGCAATGTGATACGTGTGATAAGTGGTTCCATTTTGAGTGCGTAGGCGTAAACAGTGACGTTGCTAATATAAGCTGGAGTTGTTCATGTGGTATAGAACAACCTGTTGCCCTACAGAATAGCCGCAGCTCAGCACCAAATATGATGCCGGTAAATACAACAGGCGATTTTTCCGTTGGTGCCCAAGGATCCTCATCACCTAAAAAACAGATTACTGGACCAATCAATCCAAGTGTTCCAGGCCCATCGTACGCAACAAGTCAAACCAATGGCGGCCATGACAAAGGTGCATATCCAAAAGCACGCCAAAATGAAGGTAATCATGGCTCCATTAATATGACACCAATAACAACAACAATACCAAATAGTGTAAATATGCAAGGTCATTTTGAAAACACTAGTGGTCCAAATACGACAGCGTGTAATATGTCATCTCAAATACAGCTACAATTGCAAATGTTGGAAGAAGAAAAAATCTTCAAAGAAAGTATTTAGAAATGAAATATAAAATACTTTTACGAAGTGATGAAAGTCAAGCTACTGGTTCTTTTCTGAGCAGTTTTTGTCCACCCAGCCAAACATCTACACAAATTAACGCTAGACAGGTAATACCTAAGGAATTACCAAATTTCGATGGAAACCCAGAGGACTGGCCGCTGTTCATCAGCAACTATAAAAATAGCACCGAAATAGCCGGTTACAGTGATGCCGAAAATTTAATGCGTTTACAATCGTGTCTCCGTGGGCGTGCCAAAGAGCTTGTAAAAAGTAAGCTGCTAATTCCATCAATGGTAGGTGAAATAATTGAAACTCTTGAAATGTGTTTTGGGCCGACCAGAATATATACTCGACACCATGATAGAAAAGGCAACAAAAATTCCTACTTTGAAAGATAAGCTTGAAAGTATTATCGAATATGCTCTCACTATACGAAATATTTGTTCAACAATGGAGGCACGCAATATGGTGGCTTATTTGAATAATCCGATGCTGGTTAAAACTTTATTGGACAAATTACCAAGTAACCATAAGCTCAATTGGGCTATGTTTAAAAAAGATGAAAAGGTCCCTGTGGTAAAAGTATTTAGTGATTGGATTTATTCCATAGCTTGCCGCTGTTAGCCAAGTTGTGTCTCCTGTAGCCATTAAAAAGAGCGCATCGTTAAATATTCATCAACAAAATCATACATACAAACCAGTTTGTTTTTCATGCAAAAGTGAGGCCCATAAAATTCAAAATTGTGGTGAGTTCCAATCATTAACTTTAGATGAAAAATGGAATTTAGTAAAAGACAACAACTTATGCCGTAAGTGCTTAAAATTTCACCGGCGCAAATGTTTTTCAAATAAATCATGTGGTATTAGTGGATGTGCGGCGAAACATCACCCCTTATTACATAAATACGTACTCCCAACGCCAGCGACGGAACACCACGGAAATGTAAATGTACATAGTGAAATTGAAGAAGGAAAACAGTGTTTCAGAATCGTGCCAATTCGTGTATACTATAACGGTGGCTCTGTGAACACGTATGCATTTTTGGATGAAGGGTCCACGATGACGTTAATGGAAAAACAATTTTTTGATACTTTGGGCGTTAAAGGTAAACCCGAACCGCTTGAAATGTGTTGGACCGGGGGTACTACCCGATCAGATGATAAATCCGTCAAGTTAACCGTTGAAGTATCCGGGCTCCAAAGTGACACCCGATTTGCCCTTTATAATGTGCATACCGTTTATAACCTTGATCTGCCAACGCAATCGATGAACTTCGAGCAAATTTGTAAGAACAACCCATACCTTAAAGGGTTGAACATCCAATCGTATAACAACGTTAAACCTATGATTTTAATCGGGCTTAATAACTGGAACGTGGCAGTGCCTTTGAAAATACGAGAAGGTAAACGCGATCAGCCGATCGCATCGAAAACACGTTTAGGGTGGGCCCTGCAGGGTAGCGGCACCGGTATGGGTGTCTCATCTTCATTAAATATTCATTCGTGTGATTGTGGAGATCGCTACAAAATGCTACATGAAGAAGTAAAGGGATATTTTTCATTGGAAGTGGCTCAAGAGAAAAATATAATGTCGTCCGAAAACAAAAAAGCCCTGGAAATCCTAGAAAATGGCCTGGAAATAAAAAATCAACAATATGAGGTAAATTTGCTTTGGAGAGATAAGAATCTAAAGTTGCCCCGAAAGTTACAACGTAGCGTGCCATCGTCTTAAGTGTCTTCAAAAGAAGTTTAAAAAGGATACCCAACTACAGCAGACTATGCAGGAGGAAATCGACAAACTTTTAAACAAAGGCTACGCTAGAAGGGTGTTGGACTCAGAAATGTTTATGTATCCAGATCGTACATGGTATCTTCCAATTTTTGTGGCTCATAACCCCAATAAACCAGGAAAAGTTCGTCTAGTGTGGGACGCCGCAGCCAAATCCAAAGAAAAGTGCCTGAATGATTTTTTAATGAGTGGCCCCCGACTTGCGTACATCGCTTTTCAACATTTTAATGGAATTTCGCGTGGGACAAATTGGGATTTGTGGTGACATTGCTGAAATGTTTCATCGAATTAACGTGAAAGATGAAGATATGCATGCCCAACGATTTCTGTGGCTCAATGATGCTGATTTAAACCAACAACCAGGCGTATATGTTATGAAGGCCCTAACTTTTGGGACCAGCTGCGCCCAGTGTATTGCTCACTTTGTACGAAATAAAAATGCGCAAAAATTCCGCGATATGTATCCTCGTGCCGTAAAAGCAGTGGACGCGTATCACTATATGGATGACTTCATCGACAGTGTTGACTCCGAAGAAGAGGCCCTCGAATTAGCCACTCAAGTTAAAATGATTCATGCTGCCGGAGGGTTTTATATGAGAAACTGGGCTACAAATTCACAACTAGTCAGACAACACTTAAGTGAAGACGGATCTGCCGCTGGAAATTCATTTGGAGCCATCGAAAAAATTCTTGGTATGTATTGGGAATCCAATAATGACGTTTTTTCAGTATAATTCTAGATTTTCGAGGCTAAAAAGAGACGTTTTTAAAGAAAATGTGGTCCCGACCAAGAGGGAATCACTTCAAGTCCTGATGTCCATCTTTGATCCACTTGGTCTAGTCTCCCATTGCAATATTGGCCTGAAAATCCTACTCCAAAATATATGGCGCTCTGGTATTAAGTGGGACGAAGAATTAACTGAAGATCTCATGCAGAAATGGTCGTCCTGGCTCTTAAATTTGTCAAAAATTACATCTGTAACAATTCCTAGATGCTACTCCAAATTACTAAAAATGACATCCAGTGTCCAGCTGCATACGTTGTCGACGCAGGCGAAAATGCCTACGCTGCCGTTTGCTATTTCCGTATCCAGTATAAAAATGACGTTGACATCTGTATCGTAGCCGCTAAATCCAAGGTCGCGCCTCTCAAACCAGTATCCATACCAAGACTTGAGCTTCAAGCTGCCTTAATTGGTACACGTTTGGCAGGAAAAATTCAAGATGCAACACGACTTCATTGTACTGAAAAATTTTTCTGGTCTGATTCGAAAACAGTTTTAAAGTGGCTCTCAATGGACCCCAAAAACTTTAAGCCGTTCGTTATGTATAGAGTTGGTGAAATCCTTGAGTCAACCAACGTAACACAATGGAATTGGGTTCCTTCCAAATTAAACCCAGCTGATTTTGCAACGAAGGTGTGTGCAGCCGATAATAAAATGTGGTTCAGAGGTCCTCAATTTTTAAAAGAAGATGAAAGTAATTGGCCAAAATGTTCAGATTTGGGAATCGTCAACACTGAAGAGGTACGTAATCACCTTTTACATATTAGCAAAGCTGACAGTTTTACCATGAATATCGAATACTTCTCGTGTTGGAGACGACTCTACCGGGCGCTGTCGAAATTTCTCGAATACATGGAAAAATTGAAATCAGTGGCCTGTAGCAACGAAGTCAAAAATGATTTGCAATTTGAGTGTGTCCTGAAAGCTAAATATATTTTGTTCAAATATGCTCAACGGAGCGATTTTTCTGAAGAAATTAGGTGCCTCAAGAATAAAGAGCAAATCGCTAGAAACAGCAGTCTAAATCAGCTAAATATTTTCCTTGATGATAATGGTGTCCTACGTTCTAACGGACGAGCTGAAAATCTGAGTTGCAATTATGCAATAATTTTACCAAAAAATCATTACATTACCTTTCTTGTGGTGCGTTACTATCACGAAAATTTCCACCATTGTATGCACGAAGCAATCATATGCAAAATTAAATCCATTTTTTATATACCAAAATTGAGAGTTCTCTACAAAACAGTTCGTAGTAAATGCCAACGGTGTAAAAACGAGTCCGCAGTTCCACGACTACCACAAATGGCATCTTTACCAAAAGCAAGACTTTCCAGCTTCGAGCGTCCATTTACCTATGTCGGAATCGACTTTTTTGGTCCCTTATATGCAACTGTTGGAAGGCGCAAAGAAAAAAGATGGGGCGTCCTCTTCACCTGCTTGACAGTTCGTGCAGTTCATATTGAGGTGGCTCACAGTCTGGATACTAGCTCGTGCATCATGTGTATACAAAACTTCGTCAGTCGCCGTGGATCTCCGAGAGAAATATATACTGACAACGGGACGAACTTCAAAGCTGTGGAAAAAATTCTCCGTGAAGAAAAACAAAACCTTGATTTACGCAGCGTGTTTTCTAAGCATGACGAAATAAAATGGCGATTTAACCCTCCAGCTTCACCACATATGGGTGGCGCATGGGAACGTCTAATACGATCCGTAAAATCTATCCTTTACTCTATGTGCCCCGCGTTTAAATTCAACGACGAAACTTTAAGATGTGCTTTATGGGAAATCGAATTTATAATCAACTCTCGTCCTTTGACCTTTGTGGCTCTAGATTCAGCTGATGATGAGGCACTTACGCCAAACCACCTGTTACTTGGCTCCCCCGACGGATATAAACCTTTGGTGGAACACGATCACGATCTACGGCAAAGGTGGCATTAAACCCAGAACTTCGCGAATCATTTCTGGCGAAGATGGGTACGAGAATACGGCCCAAACCTAGTACGTCGTAGCAAATGGTTCGAAAAGGTACAACCACCATCAGTCGGAGACGTAGTAATAATTGTTGACGACACACTTCCCCGCAATAGTTGGCCCAAAGGCGTTATAGTGGAAGTAGTAGCTGCAAAAGATGGTCAGGTCCGCCGAGTAAAAATCAAAACTAATTCTGGTATCTACGAGAGGCCCATTGCTAAGGTTGCAGTCTTAGACGTCGGTAATGTGAATGACGGTAAACTCTTAGATGCCTAATTCGCTTACAAGGAGGGGAATGTTACCGCCGCCACTGTATATTTTCCTTATTTTAATTTTCTCTTATATTCTGTCTTTTATATTCACATACATATGTACATACATATTCAAACTTATTTACTGTATTAATTTTGAATTAACTATTGTTCTATTAGTTGTTATTGCTGGATAACGGCATTGTAAATTCTTTGCAAATCATTTAAAAGGAAAAAAAATTACAAACAATCAGTCAGTTCATTTTTTAAAGTACAGCAAACAAATTGTTTTAAAGTGTCTCCGAATAAACGGAATATTCAAAAATAAATTTAATTAATAAATTGAATATTAAAACTAACAAAATTTGTTTTTTAATTTAAATGAACTCAACAGCTCCATATCAATTTTGTATTGCAAATTAAAAAAAAATTAAGTTTTTTTAACAGAATTTTCATCATTTTCCGAATTTTTAAAGTAATACAAAACTCAATTTATCTAAAAATCGGACATACATTTTTTGATTTTTTTTTTTTTGTTTATAAAGGTTAGATGTTTTTTTATCGATCTACAAAGTTTGATCGTGTAACTACACAGGTAGAAATTGACAACTGTACAAAAAATAATAGTACTGGCAAACCACTGCTATTTTTGTAAAACCCATAGATCTAAAAATTACCAATGCATCATCTAATATTGTACTAGAAAAGCACTATTTTGTTTGCAATGCATGTGTTTTGCCAGTACCACCCGCAAAATTATTCTCCAATATTGTAATTTTACAACCAACTAGAAGCATTATCTTTTTTCCATATAAAGGGTGTTTTTATAGAGGTATAGAACTTTGAAATGGAATAAAACAAAGATGAATTTTTTAAATTGACATAAAATTTACTTTATTCGAAGATAATCTTCTGGCATTATAATTTAAATATGACTTCTAGCATATGACCCCCACGGCTTGCTCGGACGTAGTCCAATCTGGAGGTCCAATTTTCGATAACTTTTCCCAACATTTGTGACAACTTTCGCCGCGTTAGCAATAACGCGGCGAAAGTTGTCCCCCAAGTGGTCAATAATTTCGGGCTTATCGGCGTAGACTAGCGACTTCACATATCCCCACAGAAAATAGTCCAACGGCGTTAAATCGCACGATCTTCAAGGCCAATTGGCGGGTCCGAAACGTGAAAATATGCTGTTACCAAACGTTTCCTTCAATAAATCAATTTTGGCATGAGCTGTGTGACATGATACGCCGTCTTGTTGAAACCACAGCTCCTGCACATCATGGTTGTGCAATTGCTAAACGAAAAAGTCAGTAATCATGGATCTATAGCGCTCATCATTGACTGTAACGTTCTGACTTAGACTGATTGGGGACTTCCTCTACGCTACGCTCTGCAGCAGCAATGACTTCATCTGTACGCACTGTACGACATCTCTATGGATGCATATTATCACTTAGAGTAAACGTGGTGCGAAAACGTTCCATAGTTAATCGAATTATTGCTATGATGCACGATTATGTTGACCGTAAAATGGACGTAGTGCGCGATACGTATTTCGAACCGAACCATGATTTTCAAAATAAATTTTCACAATTTGGAAGCGTGGTTCAAACGTCAGTCTATTCATGTTGAAATGCCAAACCAAACTAAACATAAATCACTTGACAGCCGACAAAATGGCAGCCAGTTGAAAAAGTGTTGCCAACTTAAAGTTCTAAACCTGTATAAAAAACACCCTTTACATATCGAGATGTGTCATTGAAAGCTACGTTTAATTTGTTTCGCTTAAGTTATTTTCGCTTAGCTTTCAAATATTTCACAGCCATACAACAAAATAAAGGGTCCGCCATCTAACTTTTTTTTTCAACTAGTGCTTATTTCGTGAATGGTAACACTTAGCTCATGTCTGATTTGACAGATAATTAGTTTTATCCTTCCGCTGAACGAATATGGTTGTGTATACGCTTGAACAACACTGGGAAATATTGCGACATTACTTTGAAAATCATGGTAATGTTGCAGAATGTGTGCGAAATTCACCGTCGTTCTCAACAATTGAACATTTCGGAGACATCATTGAGACGAATTTGCATAAAGACCTTGGTATGACGCCATACAAAGTCCAATTGGTTCAGGAGTTGAAGCCAACTGACCATCCAATGCGTTTTCGCTTCGCTAAGGTGGGCCTGCGATCGACTTACAGAAGATGCCGATTTTGCCAAAAAAATCAAAAAATTGGACCGATCGTGTAGGCTACTGCATGGCCAGCCGAGGCAGCCATTTGAATGAAATTATTTTCCATTATTAACCGGAAGGATTGTACTTTCAAATAAAAAAAGAAATTTGAGAAAATATTTAGTATTTTTTTTTATAGCATTTTCAAAAAAAAGTTATTTGGCGGACCGTTTAGGTAGTATATAAGTTTAAGCAAGCAGAATTCTTGTTTTAATCGGTGCACAATGTTGAGTTCGCCAAAGTGTTCTAATCATGGAAAAAGTTCGATCACAGGCATATTTTATGTGATTAGACCATGCGAGAGTGTTGTTGAAAAATATTCCGATATTCTTAGCAATTTCGATCTGTTGATTACTTATGGAAATATAAGGTATATAGTTGATATTGTCTATTCGTTTTTTTAATTATAAATCACTTTGATTTCTTAGGATTGAACCCTAAACCATTCGCCTTTGCCCACAGATAAATTTAATGAAGTTCCTGATTTAAAGTTCTGACGCATTGTACTAGAGATGATATTTTGCATCTGATGTAAAGTTGGACATCATTTGCATACATTCTAACTTTACAGCGTGTTATTATACTCGGTGGATCATTAGAATACAAAGATAACAAAAGTGGGCCTAAGATAGATCCCTGTGGAACACCTCTTCTAAAAAGTACTGATTTTGATCTTTTAGTTGTAGTTTCAACATATTGATATCTGTGTTTAAGACATGTTCATAAAAAAGAGGCTGCGGTTGAAGAAAAAATAAATATAAACTTCTTAATTTGTTACATAAAAGGTCATGGTCAACAGTATTAAATGCTTTGGAATGATCCAACAGAACTAAAAACGTAATATTACCGTTATCCACCTATTTTCTTATTTCTTCCGCAACGACTACTAGGGCTGTAATTCAGCTGTGATTTTTCCAAAATCCTGATTGCCGAACAGTTAACATATTGTTATTGTTTAATGACTCGGTAATTTGATTGCGGATTACCCTTTCGAGGACTTTGGAAAGGAATGGAATTTTGTAGGAAAATAGCTAGTTGTCACGATTTTGTTGAAAAAAAAGTGATATAAGGAATAAGTTGTAGTAAAAGTATCTTTTAAAAAAGTTGGATGTATTTCATCTGCTTCAACAGCATTAGATTTGATAGATGAGCATTCCGTTAATACGTAACTTTAGATCACGCAGGTAAATGAAAATTTATAATCTCTAAAATCGTCATTAGGGTAATTGAAATTATAAAAGTTACAGTCAGGTATATTCAAAAAAGTTTCATTAATAGTATCAGCATCAATTGGACAAGATTCTTGGTTAGCCGGTTTACCTATTCCAATTTCACAAACCGTTTGCCAATTTTTTTTAGATCCTAAAGCGCATGAGAATGTTTCTGTAGAAATTAATCAGTTTATTAGTTTCATTTCTAGCACTACAATATTCTCTATGAATCAGTATAGGTTTGAAACGTTTCCATAGAGAATAGGTAAAATCTCTTCGATAAATTGCTTCGTTAATGTTGGAAGAAAACCAGGGCTTTTATCGGTGACTACCAGCTTTAGTTTTTAAAAAAACTGTTTGGTTGAACAGATTTTTTAAGTTGTACTCTACACACAGAAAATGAATTTGTGGTCCCAACCGAATTTTTTGCCAACCGAATTTTTGTAGTCACATGTACTGTCTTTTAATTATTTTGTTAGTATATATTAGTATATATAATATATTTTTAATGCTATTAAATTGCAAATATAAGTTAATAATATTACATAAAGCTTTAAATTCAAGCAAACTTTAAACCTTAATAATCTAATGCATTTTGTAGAGAAAAATTAATTAAACTTTTTTTTTGTATATTCGATTAGCAAATTTTTTTTTTTCATTTTGTTACTATTCTGTGGAAAACAATCTTGGGATTGAATAATTTTCGATCCGAATTAATGAATTAATTAAAACAGTATGACCTCTAAGAAATTTGGTGTACTGAGGCTACATCTCAATGCTTCTTAGCATTTTATCTGCTTTTTTGTGAGATAGCTAACAAGGGGAGTTACCCAATGGGTTCTTTTCGATCTAAATTAAATTTGGATATATGGTATGTTTTTCGGCTTATTTCGAATTGTTTCAGAAAAAGTTGAGATAAATTATATACCAAATCAAAGAGCTTTTTAAGCGATATTTTAAATAAATAAATTTCAAATTTTAAAATATTCTGCGACTACGTTATATAATTTTAACACTTTCTGGGTTATTTTATAAAACGCAACGCCTTATGATGCTTTGATTTGTAAGAAAATCTATATGGATATTTATATAAAACAGTCTTATTCATTCATTAACTCCCACTGAAATTTAATCTAGAGTATTTTCGTGAAGGAGTTAACAAGAGTCATCGATTTAATTGATTTAGACGTTTAAAACATAAAATTATCTTAGAAAACCTTTTCCATTGTAGACCCAAACCCTTTAGGAGTTCTACTTAAGCACTCGGCTAAGAAATCGTTCAATCCCAAGATCATTACCATGAATTAGACACAAAGTGCTGTTTAAAGTGATTTCAACCGCTGAATTCTCCTGCACAATGTTCAGTAATACCTTGTTAGATATTTGACTTTCTGCTTAATGCTGCATACGTTGCTGATTTCAAGATTTTCTGAAACCAGTGGAATTTCACACTTTTGGCCATTTTTTCTTCAAAGTATGGATAGAATAGGTAGAATATGTAGTCGTTGCTTATGACAAACGTTGTGCTGCAAAAATTGACATTTATTAAAAAAATGTTGTAGTATACGGAAACTAATACTTACGACAGTCAATATGTTATGTTGTGTTATAATAAATTTGTATGTTTTTATAATAATTTTATTTAGCCTTTTCATTTTTATGCAGCTGTTATTTTTTATTTGTAGACGAATTCAAAATAAATTTTCAATTTTGAATAATATATTTGACAGAAAAAGCTAACAATTGAATATTCTTTCGTAAACATTATTTTATTGCTACTGCAGATAAAAAGTGGTAGTTGTGATTATATTGAATAGTTGGGTCTGATAAAGGCTTAAATAATGATATTTTAATTTCAGAATTAGGTGCAACAACAAATAAATGGTGATTTCAAAATATAATTCAGAGTTGTGTCCACTGAAATTATTACTGGCATTATTTTAAATTTAAATTAGGTGTTTGGAGTAATTATTTTGTTATTGTGATAATAAAACAATGAATTTTTGTAGTTGTATCTACTGGAAGTTTCTCTATATATATTTTATTTTTAAAATTAGGTGGCATAACTAACTGATTGTACCTAAGATAACCAATTAATCGTCCTAATGTTTAAATAGGCAAAGGAAAGACTATCATTTACAATTATTTAATTTATGCATATACAACTAAAATATTAATGGAGTAACGAAAAATCAATAGTATCGATAGTTTTCCAACTAATATTTTCCCTGTGTGTAGAAATGAGAGCTGATCACCCACTGAGATAAAATAATACAAACAATTTCAGTCAATTTTGAGAAACTCGTTCTCCAGGGTAACTATAACAATATTTTTGATGTCACGATATTTGATTAATCAGTTACTAGTAATTTAAAATTATATGCAAGAATAATTAGATCGTGTTTTGAAAAACATGACGCCGAAAGTTGGTCATAAGTTTTATTTTAGAATGATTTCTAACAAAAAAAAAAAAAAAAGACCCAATAGAGTACTATGTGTTGCAGTAAAGTGCGTAGAAACGGTTGTATTAGGTAATACAAGTCTTAGAGAGATCATGTTATCATAAAGACTTTGGTCTACCAAAATATTAATATTAAATCATATCCGTAAACAGCTCAATAATACCTATTGCGTTTGAACGTAACGAAATTCGCAAATTTTTCCAATTCGGGACAGACTAAAATAAAGCCATTAGATTTTAAATGTGATAATATAGTTTTATATATAAAAGGTCTTCTTTAATTGGTATGGAACGATATATCTTTACATATAACTATGAATCATGATATCGTTTTATACAAAATGAAATACATTTTTTTGAATATTACACTGTATTTTATATATAATTTTGATTTGTGTTATATCTAATTATACATGTATTCGTGTATAATTATATAAACCATATATAGTTGTATGTGTCATATATGATTATATATTGGTCGATGTGATTATATGTGGCGTCATATTAAAATAATTGTTAGCATGCAGTAAAATATATATTTGTATAAAATAATGCATGATTATATGTTAATCGGGCATTTCTAGCATTTACTAAATTCGGTTAAATAATTAATAATATGTATACTATTTTGCAACAAATGCATTTTTAATGCATATCTTCTCAAAAAATGCTTTTTTCCTTTTTCCATATTTTGTCGATTTACTAAAAATGACTTTTTGCACTATTTATGTTTATTCTTTTTTATTTCACAAAAAAGAAAATGATAACGTTTTTGTTTTTATTCGACCTTTACTAATTCATTTTCAAAATAAAATATATCTAAAATATACAAAAACCAATAATAAATGTACATTTTCAAAATTTAAAAATTCTATGCACATCTTTTTCGATGTTTAATATATATTTTATGTATGCAAACAAAATACATGAACTTCCTAGCCCTAGCTAGGAAATAAATTAAAATATCGTCAGTTAAAAGCAAGCTACAAAATACACAAATTTTATTATAAATTTACATTAAATTATAAAATAAAAAAAGGTCTTTGCTTTCGTCTTCATTCTAATTTTGTTTCTTCTTTCTAATTTTGTTTCCTTTTACCAAAAAAAAAAAAAAAATAATGGAAAACGACAAAAAAAAGTATGTTTACGGCAATTAGCCATAAAAATACTAAACATGCTACCAGAGAAACAACACACTAACACATATAAACACTAATTTATGCTTTTCCGCCTTTAAGCGGAAACGGAAATTGTTTTGTTGCCGTTACGGTTTTTTTTTCTCATTTTCTAGCGTTTTCTTTTTAATTTTAATGCTAATTCATAAAAATTGTATTTCACTTTTGTTACTCTGTTGTTTTTTGTTTTTGGTCATTTAATTAAGGTTAATATATTTAACTGAACTGGTGTTATATTTTTCTGTTTTAAAGATTTCTTTTGCATAATATTTAAACAAACTTAATTGGTGTTAATTAGAAAAACAAGGCTTGAATGACTTTAGGCAATATATAAGGGTAAAAAATGTTAAACATAATATTTTATAACAAATTATAAATTATGAAGATTTCATTAAATATTTGCCTTGGGGTTTATTTCACTTGATTGTTTTTAGAGAAAATTTTTAAAAGAATAGAAAATTTCATACAAACACTTAAAGAATACCATTGTTTTGCGTCGAAGTGTAAATAAGTCAAGTGTTTACAACATTTAATATTTATTATGAATGATACGTTTCGATATCAATATGGAGAAGACACAAACTGAAACTGATACACTTAATAAGTACCCAGGCAGAAAAATACAATTGGCACAGTGTTGGCAAAGTGTTGGCAACGGTAGGTTATGACAGAACGTAGGATTGACAATCTTATAAGTATTGTCCTGTGAACCGATTAATAACAATAGCCAACCATTGGTTGGAACGAAATTGTCACAGTTAGCAATTGAAAAGATTGTGTGCTTTTAAAATAGATTAAATTAAATTAAATTAATTTTGAGAAATATGTATAATAAAACACATTTAAAAACAGCAATACTGTTCGGTCTTAGCATCATACATCATATATAAAAGTGTGATACATAAAAAAAAGCTACTAATTGGTTGTAATATTGGTAAAAACAATATTGGCAAAAATTGTGCGGATGGTACTGACAAAACACATGCTTTGCAAACAAAATCGTGTTTCCTATTACCATATTCGTTGTACCATTGGTCATTTTTAACACGGTGGGTTTTACACAAATAGTAGTGGTTTGTCAGTACCATTTTTTTTGTTACGGTTGGCAATTTTTACCTGGGTATTTATGTATATAATCCTTTCGCTATTATGAGATAAATTAAAATGAATTTTTCCATAAAAGAAATTTAATTGCACTGAAGCTCTCTCATTGAAATATGCTTATTAACCTAAAGCAAGTTTTCATAAAATTTGATGAAAAATATCCCTTTATTTATTGAACGTTTTATACACTCAATGACAAAATTTCTTTAAAAAAGATAGATTTTTTCATTTGTAGTGTTTGAACTATCACGGTTTTTATATTTACGTTATATCCCAGGAAAAAATTACACATTCCAAAAAGAAGGTGATGCCCACACTTGCTTACATATCTCATTGCCAAATTTAGTAACTGCAATACCAACCTCATTCCAACGATAAAGTAAAAAAAGCAATTAGTATTGTAATCAATTCTTTAAATTTAAACCAGAAAGCATGAACTCAATAACAAAGTAATTATTTACTTAAAAGAAAATAACAATGTTATTAACTTATATGTTTAACTTTTTGTAATCAAGAGTAATCATATACTTTTCTGAATAAAAGGACGTCATTGGAAGTAGTTCCTCATTTTGAAAAAAGAAGTTATACAATTTTAAAGAATTTATCTTATTTATTTTTTCAAATCAAAAATTGCATGTTGCCTCAATTTTGTTAAACTGTGGTTAGGTATAAATTAAGGAAGAGCACGTGAGCAGAAAATTGTGAGTGAAAGTTGAAATTTCTGATTATCGTGAGTGAGTGTAAAAAAATTTTCAAGGGTGATTGTGCGTGAGTCATATTTTTGTTTTTAAATTTTGAATTGTTCTTTTTTTTTGAAAAATTTATATTTTCGTGGTTTATAGCTCCAAAATTATGACAGACCCATGTTATCATATCAATTCGGTGTTTCACTTTTTAGGATTTTATTTCCGTATGAGTTTTGATCGTTATATTTGAGTGACCTAGGAGAATCACGTGTGAGTAAAAGTTGAAGTTACTTATGGAACTACTTCTTTTTTTAAATGTAACTACTTCTTATTTTTTCTAGGGAACTATTTATATATTTTTTTTTTGTGTAAGTACTTCGTAATTTTACAATGGAACTATTTCTTTATTAAAAAATGTATGTAGTTCTAAAAAATATAAAGTAAATGGTTATTCGGTAAAAAAATAATCAATTCTAAAGAATCAATTATTTTAGTCTCACGCCCTGTTAAAAGAATCGAGTAGGTAATCTAGTATGGAATGCGTTCTGCCCAAAATGCTTGATTACAAACCCGCTTACCTTTTTGTAAATTTTTTGCTGGGACCTTATTTTAAAGGTATTTGAACCTTCTTTTTAAAAATAATTTATTTTTTTTTAATTTTTTTTTTTTTTTAAATTTGTTTTTTTTTTACTTAATTTCTTTTTTCCACCATCTTCGAACAAGTCGAAAAATCTGAAAAAAATATTTTTTTAAAGCTCAATATAACCTTAATATTCCCTGTAAATTTCAGAATGGAAGTCGAATGGATTCTAAAAACCAAATTTTAAAAATAAAAAAAAAATAATAATTGTTAAAAAAAAGGTTCAAATACCTTAAAAATAAGGTATTGAACTTTAAAATCCATTCACTAGTTTTAGAAAAACATTAGTTTAAAAAAAACATTAGTTTTAGAAAAACATTAACTTTTTGAAAAAAAATGTTTAGTTTTTTTCTGGAAACACGTGTAAAATATGTTTTAATGAAGCATACGTATTAAAATTTTGAAAGACATCGGAGTATTTCTATGAAATTTGGCTCACTAAATCTTGTAGTCCATGGTTAAACCTGGAGCCCATAAAAGGAATCCATAAAATGGATTTATTGTCTCGCACGCTACAGATCGCAAATTTTGTTAATATAATGAAATACATTGACTCATACCGACCCAAGATCGAAGCGCATTAGTTTTTAAAATAATCGGTTCTAGTTTATACATAATCTCCATATAAGGCCATTAAAAGTAGTATGTATTTATTTAAATACGTTTCATATATGAGCCATTCCATATCAAACCGATCATACTTTTATATCTCGATTTTTGTTTGCTTCAAAATTCGGCAGACGTATTATAATTTCAAATACATTTGACACTTGTTGTGTAGAAGTTGTCAATAAATATGTATTTCCCATAAAAACCTTGGTAATGGGTGCGATAAAGTAATACATTACCTTGTAATGTTTAATCCTTATCTTCAACACTATTTTGACACACAAAGTAATGAGTTACCAATCATTGGACATTCGTGGGGTTAATTTGTAATGATACGTCATTACATTTTACATAATTCATGAAATAAGCACGTAAAGTAATATTTAAAATATTTTTGATTTTTTTTAATCTATATTTGCACAAATTACTTTGTGATTTTTTCTAAGCATAAGGGTAAGGTTTATATTTTTAACGTAAAAAAACAAAAACTCAAAGCAAAATAATTCATTTACATTCTAAGCAACCCATGATTATATGTGACACCTGGTTCGAATTTCTGCGCGTCCACGTTATTTACTTAATTAAAAATAATATTTGTAGCAATTTTTTATAATTTTTTTATGAAAATCTATTTATGGACACATTACTTTTACCAACACGGTAACCAAATAAGTACCCAGTTACTTTACCCCCTACTAGGTAATGAGTCCACCCGTTACATTTAGGCTCATTGCCTGTAAAATTCATCAGTGAAGAAAGGTGTATTGTAATGCGTGGAGCCCTATGGCGATACATTACTTTACCCATTATTTGGTAATGTGTGGTTTTGAAAAATGTGTTTATTTTTTCAATATTTTGATAATATTTTCAATATTTGCAATATTTTTGTTTAAAATAGTTTACATGCAAATTAAAAATTATTGTGGTATTGTTGTGTAAAAGAATCTTGAAAACCCAGAAGACATTTCCGAACTCTGAAAATTTAGAGGTTTATTTTGAAAATGTGTGTGTAGACGTTGGTACAATCTTCTTGTTTTTAGGAGCGCAGGAAAATTGTAAAAAATTCAAAAGGAAGTTAAAAACTAAAAAAAAAATAATAAAACAAATAAAAGTAAAAAAAAATTAACTACATAAGGAAAGAGTAATTTACAAGACCTATAAAATAAGTCTCCAACTAACTATTGCCTATGGCCCACTAGTTATTAAAATACATCAATTTAAATATCGACATATCATTATCTTCAAACACAAATATTGAAAAAAAAAATTTTTTCAAAAACAAAATGAAAATACGTCTGCAAACAGAAATGGTGATGTAAAAGCAGGGACCGTAAATAATGATTATTGCTCGTTTTTTTTAATCAAAAAATCAATCACTTAGAAGAGACATAAAAAAAATTTATTGCACCATTATTATTCTTTTTTTTGCAATCTTTGCATATCCGTCATGATTTTTAAATTTTTGATTTTTAAAGTTTTCTTCAATGGTAATGATTATTTTTGAGTAATATTAGTAAAATTCAGCCATAATCATTATTTTTGAGCCAAAAAAAATAAAACTCAAAAATAATCATTATTTTTGATTTTTATTTTTTTCGCTCAAAATAAAACTCACTTTCAATTTTTTTTTACAATCTTTGCATATCTGTCATGATTTTTAAATTTTCGATTTTTAAAGTTTTCTTCAATGGTAGTGATTATTTTTGAGTAATATTAGTAAAATTCAGCCATAACCATTATTTTTGAGCAAAAAAAATAAAACTCAAAAATAATCATTATTTTTGATTTTTATTTTTTTCGCTCAAAATAAAACTCACTTTCAATTTACGACTTTATATGTGTGATGTACTTACATATTTTTATGTATATGTATATATATTTACACCTACAAGAATACCCATAATATAATTTGTACTTAATAATTTTGTTACTAAGCGCTTGTTTTGAATCATTTGTTTTAATTGCATTTGTTTTGATATATATTAATTTTGTTACTAACTGTCGTTTTGAACTTACATACGTATGTATGTACATACGCATGTACATACAAATGCATTTGGGATATAACTTTTTAAATTTTTTTGAAAATATCATAATTGGCATAGCAATTGGCAATATCACGCACCATCAGTAATAGTTATTTTTTTACATGAACACCGATGAATTTAACATTGTGTTATCATTGGAGAGAAGTCCTTCTTTTTTGATCAAAAAGATCTACTTTTGAATTAGTTTCCATAATGTCATAAAATTGGACTTCATAGTATGTTCAGCTAATTGTGTAAATTATCAGTTGTGTAAGATTATCTTAGATATATTTTTAATGTCATTCTCTTGACATTTTCAGAAGTATTTAAAAAAAAAAACTTCTTATAGTAGAGGGAGATCACCACTAATCGAAACTTGGTATGCTAAAAAAAGTCGTTCGGTTTGAAGCACTTCCAATTTTTTTTGCTGGGATTATTATTATTTATTAATAATTATTTTTTTACCATGAAAGGTATTTGATAACGGAATAGTCATTACCGCAACCAGTGCTTGATGTTGCAACTCGTTGGAATTCAACATATTATGTGTTGAACACACTCAAAAAGTTCGAGGATATTTGTGAAAGGCACCTTAAAAATTCTATGAAACTGACTTCAGCTGAGTGGGTGGATTTAAAAAGCCTTATACAAACTTTGGAACCGGCTTAAATAGCAACTGAGAAATTGCAAAGTTGCCAATTATTCATGAGTGATTTTTATAAGCTGTGGTTAGAGCTTAAGCTCACTGTCGCAGCAACAAAAACATCTCTGAGCCACGCCTTGAGACAGTGCATCCAAGAAAGAGAAGACATCTTGTTGGGAGGTAACGTGGTCATTTGCAACATTTACTTGGATCCACGAATAAGAAGAATATTGCTGCAAAACCCGATAAGCCTTATGCTCGCCAGAGCACAGCTTAAGCAGTTATTACTACAAATAATAAATTTAAAAGAAATCGTAAGTAAATTCATCTTAGATCTGAGGCAAACACAGAAAGGCTATTCTGAAATTGACGACTATTGTCCAAAGCCAGTTTGTCTAAACAAAAATATTATGAAGTACTGGGAGGAAAAAAAATTTCAATACCCCTATCTGTACCAGCTGGCCAAAGTGGTGCACTCTGTTCCTGCCACACAACTGAGTGTTGAAAGATCCTTTTCTGCATTAAAAACAATGCTAACGGATCAAAGATGCAACCTAACAGGCGAGTCGTTGGCGAAATTACTTTTTGTAAAATTAAATAATAAATAATTAAAAACAAATAAAATTGATTAAAAAAAACCTATGAAATAATTTTAAATAATTTTTTTTCGCCTTGGTTGGTTCCTCTGGATTTGTTTTATGAGGATATGCAACTATGTTGGTAAAAAACCTCACAAAAAAGTCATAAATTGAAAGTGAGTTTTATTTTGAGCGAAAAAAATAAAAATCATAAATAATGATTATTTTTGGTTTTATTTTTTTTTGCTCAAAAATAATGATTATGGCTGAATTTTATTAATATTACTCAAAAATAATCATTGCCATTGAAGAAAACCCTTAAAACTCATAACATAATCATTATTGTGTAATTTTTATTATAAAATTCATAATGATTACGGTCCCTGTGTAAAAGTGTTCGGTATGACATGGAATGATTCATGTGTGGTTTTGTATATAGAAGAGTATTTTGCAATGTTAATTCGTACAAAAAAAATGGAACATTTTTGTGAATTTTTTTTTTACGACACACAAATCTATTTTTTGAATATTGAATATTTTTAATAAGAAATATTCAAAATTTCAGCAATGACATCAAGTATTCCGAAGTGTCTCAAAAAAAGTAGAATTTCGGTGTCCCTCATGAATCGGTGCTCTATCATCTGAAAAAGTTCTTTCGTAGATAAATTAAATAGATAATTTCCCCAGGTAACGCTGGGAGGGTTTTCGAAATTTCAATTTTTCCCTTTTTGGGAACACTTTGAAGTGAAAAAAAACGATTTTTGTGAAAAAAATCGTCTAATTTGTTATTGTAAAATAAAGAAATTAACAAATTTATTATTTACCTCGAACATTATGCACAGAAATAGTATTTAAATTTTCGAAAGGATCGGTGGAGTAGTTTTGAAGTTATGAGGGCACCGACTTTGGAAACGTGAGTTGTGGAAAAACCGCTTTAAAGTTTTGAACACTAAAAAATGTGGTATAAAACGTTCATAAGCAAGTTTTATCGGCTTACCTCACACTGAATCATTGATGACAGGTTCATAAAGGATGTTATCTTTTTGCTCCTGTTTACGACGAATGCTGCCTTCTGTAGTCTCTTTTTCAGATTCCTGCTTCGGGAAGGTGTTTTCTGATACTCTGAGTCATGTATGAGGCGAGGTTGCTTAAACAGCTGTATCTTCGTTAGTTTTTCTGCGATTCATTTCAAATTTTCACACAATATTCCATTCAGAAAATCAAATATACAAAAATGCAAAAAAAAAGGTTTAAAAACCTTACCCACCTTAAGGCCCTTAAATTTTGGTTGAACTGTGTAAACTTAATAACCCAAGCATTCTGTAATGCTTTGTTTTTGTGTAAAAAAAATGTATAACGTTATACGAGGGTAAAGTGTACATCAGAACAAAAGTTATTATCTTAACAGATTTTCTCATTCCCCACGGCCATTGCCTGTTACAAAAAAAGTTGCAATAATTTTTTTTAAGTAATTTATTTTTATGTCATGCTAAACCTTATGAAATGAAAAACCAATGCAGTTTGTAGTTAAAAAGTATAGAAACTTAAAAAAAAATATAAGAAAATAAATTGAAAGAAATCTCAAATATCGCTGTTATCATCGCTTTGAAGCGGAAATTGAAATTTTTCTCCTTTGAGAAAATTTTCCGCTTGATAACATTGTATTGAACGATGATTTTTCGTACATTTCGTTTTAATTTTTTCTTTACAAGAACTTTCGTAGATTTTTTATGCAATTTCTGGCACTAACGGCAACAACGAGCACGATGTCGACGTGTGTTGTTGTTATTGAACAAATGTAAAATTTTACGTTACTTGATGTTGTCGACACCTTATGTTGCAGGTGCTTTGATTGAAAACGATGAAAACATAAATAAAAACAAAGTTTACAAAAGTATTCATTCAATTCACCAAAATACTTTACTGTTTTTTTTCGTTTTCCTGTACTTACGACATGTTTATATCGTCCATCAGTATGAAAGAATAACTGTTCAATTCACTATACAGTTACGGATTTAAACATCAACAAAAGAATATATTATCACGAGTAAAACAAATTATATATAGATTTATGTTTTTCACACTTAGAATGCTATGTAGGTAAAGACCACAGCAAATGTAGTTAAAAACAAATTAAATTTCACTTAAAGAAATGACGACTTTCATTTCAGCAAAGTCAACTAACATTGTCATTTGTTTTTTAATGTTCAAAAAATGACTAACAATTGTAGTAAAAATGAAACACATATGTTGTTAAAAAATAGAAAAAGATAAGTCATTTTTGGTGGATAGAAGGAGACAATTTGAGATTATATTGAATTTAATTATATCCCCATGACACCCCATCTTCTATAAACAGTGGCGAACAAAAGTATTCACACAGCAGAAAACTTTATTTTTAATCTTTTATATTTTTAAAATTAAACCCACTAGCCGGATATGGTATTCAACAAAATTGTTTACTAACTTATAAATTATTAAAATACAACAAAAACCTTATTCTTAGTATGTTATATTATAAGAAAAACTAAATATGTAATTCAAAGTATTATTTTAGGCGGACAAAAGTATTCACACAGCTTCAAATGTTTGTAGAAAAAATTAAATTTCACATGATTTAATACTTTGTGGAGTAGCCTTTCTTTGCTATGACTTCTTTTAATCTTCTTGGCATAGCATGGACCTATTTCTTCGTAACATATTTTTTTTAATTTTTAATTTTTTTTTTAAATACAACATGTTTAGTGTTAGTTTTTTGTTGTATTTAAATTATTAATTAGTTAATAAACAATTTTGTTGAATACCTTATACGGCAAATAGCTTTCATTTTAAAAATATAAAATATTTAAAATAAAGTTTGCTGCTGTGTGAATACTTTTGTCCGGCACTGTATATAAAACTCATTTTCTGTTTGTTTGTTCTCTATACAAATTTGCAATTCTCAACGGATTTTCCTCAACTTTGTCATGAATAATTCTCGGACCTCAACTTAGATCGTAGTATAGTTTTCTTCGACCACGCCCACTTCTACGCCTACTTTTGACAAAAAATGTAAAATTAACATTTTTTCACCTTTTTCAACTATTTTCGTTTTTTCGAATACGAACTTCTAAGAAAGTTTTAACGGATTTCTTTGAAATTACTCACATATATTCTACGTTTCCCGAGGAAGGCCTCAGTAAAAGTTTCATTACCATAGCCCACTTCAATACCGACTTTTGGTCAAAAACGTCAAAAACGTCAAAATCAAAAAATTCCACTATTTTTAATACAGCTTATTTTTTAATTTGAAAGCATTAAATCCAATCAAAACATTTTTGGAAAAACCATTTCGTTTTTAAGAATTTCCCTCGTATAATATATCTACTGATTTGATCGCAATGTCTTTATGATTTCATTTTTTTTTAAATTTTATTTTCCTTACCGTTTTTGGCAATAACAAGTCCATTAAATAATTAAATTTTTGAAGGATAAACTTTTTCGAAATCATGCACTAAAATCAATATGAGACATCTTTATTGATAAAGCACATTGATTTATAGTCGTGAACTGCTACTGAAATCTTCATTTTGTATTCAACATCTTTAAAGATAAAATAATTTTCATAAATTTCAAATGGAACCTTTAATTTCAATTCTAACTGATTCTGCAAAACACAACAGAATTAAATCGTCTATTTCCTAGCTTAGATTTAAACTTTTTTCTGCATTCAAAAATCATAGTTGACCCGGGAAACACCGTGCACTTCAGGTAGTATTTAATAAAAATATAAAAAAAAAAAAAATTCCATATCTGCGCATATATAATAATATATTGGGTAGGGGAGCCCGAAATCCCGGGATTTTAGGAATTTTAATTTGTAAATTAACCGATTTTTAATTTTTTTTTTGGAAAAATATCGTGTTTTTTGACCACTTTTTAAAACTGTCAAATGGTAATCCTGACATTATAATTTTTATAAGTGTTTTATTAATTTAACAAAAAAACCAGCAATCATTTATGTTACGAGTCAAAACGTAATAAATTTTTGAATATTTTAGACTTTCTGAATTTATAAAAATCATGGTCCGATCGGTGAGATTATCAAAAATGATGCAAGACTGATGAAACTAATTTTTGGAGGAGAAAACATTTTCATATTATCTCATTAACATAATTAAAAATATGTAAGATTATACTTTTCTATATTTTGAAAAAGTTCCCATCAAAAAATGTAAGAAATAGATTTTTTTCTAATATTTAGTTGGCAACTCTTAACAACAATCTTCCACGAGTTTTTATTCACGCTTGTAGTAAATATGTTAATTAAGTTTAAGGTTTTTAAACCTCTTAATTACACATATCAATTACAAAATATAACAGTTTAAAAATACTGGGTTGAAGATGGAACACTTGGTCAATAATAAGTTAATAGTTTTTGTTTGTTTTTCATACTGTAAGATGTGAATAGTAACATTTTCTGTTGAATTATTTTATTTGAATGTTTTATATAAACTAAAAAATATAAACAAATTTCTTCCGACATCCCGAAAAATCCTAGCTTTCAAAATCCCGAATCCCGGGATTTATTAAATCAGTCCCGCTCGGCACCCTAATATGGGGTTATATATTGCAATATATAATTATATATTATACGCATGGGAAATATTAATGATGGGGGACAATATATAACCATATCTCAAACCAAATTGTTAATTTTAATGTCATATATAATTATATATAGAATTGCATCATTCATATGGCACAATATATAAGTATTTCTTATATAACACACAAAAATATTTTTTATAAAACATCATATATTATTATAATTTAAATTATACAGATTATATGTTACCATATATGATTAAATATTGTGTTATCTATGAGAATGTATTATATATGACAAAGATCTATCCTAACTTATTATGTATATTATACATCCTTAACATCTTATTTTATAAAGGTTAACATTTAACAATACATCTTTATATATGTTAGCACATAAGAAATATATAATAATAAATATATATGCATAACACCATATATAATCACTAGGCATATAACTGTTGTTTGACTAAAAATTTAACAGGAACTACTCTATGGGAAATATTGTACTGATAATAAAAAACGTTATCTTAGATCAGTTTGAAACAAAAACCTTCCGCACCGAATGCGATTTCTAAAACCTTCCAACCAACAATAAAAATTCAATAAATCACAATCGAAAAAGTATAAAAGGTATATATATATAAATAATAAAGTCAAAATTTCATTCAGGTTATAAATTCTATTTCGCGGTACTGAAACAAAGAGTAACTAAAATCAGAAAAAAAATTTTAAATAGTGCCACCAAAAAAAACCGTTATTCCAAACTTTCATCGCGGAACCTTTTTTAACGATCGCCAAAAAATAAAAACGCAATTATGTATCAATTGACTATTCAGCCTTGCCTGTTAAATTTTGATATTTGCAGAAAATGCCAAAAGTTATATGCCCAATAATCACATATTCTAATATATTTTAAGATGAAAAAATATAAAAAATAAAAAAAATATATAATTTTTTTTAATCGGGTAGTCATATATTATTATATTTCTTATGTGGCAACGTATATAACGATATGTTATTATATATTGACGTTTACAAAATTTGATATTAAGCATATATTGCATACATAACAAGATATGACAGATTTTGGTCTTTTTAATATTCATATTGATTCCTTTCCGGTTCTTTAATTTCTATACCTTATACGTAACAAGATTTAACTTAAAATCAACTTATTTCGGTTTCTGTGTGAAAACGAACTTGTTTCTAAAAAGCTAAATTAAGTTGAAGCTTTAATAATTTCAATAGAATTTTATGAATCAAATAAACTTTCCAAATGGAGAGGAGTTTTCTTCAAATTAAAAAGTTGTAACCTTTTTGCAATTGTCAAAGGTCTGAAAGGATTATTATTAATTTCTAGTATCCGACCGAACTCACTTTTTTGGCCGAAGCCGAACTTAAGCCAGATTTTCAATGTTCGGCCGAAGACGTAGCCGAACTTTTAAATTTACTTTTTAATTTGAATAAAAATGAATATATCTCAAAAAAAAGCTAACTTACAATTTTCTTTCAAAAATATGAAATAATGAGTTCAATTATTTTAATGTTGTCTTTTGAAAAAAATGGCAATGCTTGAACTTTGTTATTTTAAATAAAATATGTACCGAATTGCACTAGAACTTAAAGACTTTATTCTGAAAATGTACTCAATTTCTTCAAATACTCGGCGGTCGGTCAAATTTTGGTCCAATGCCGAACTTGGCCGAACTCCGAAACCGAATACTCGGTCGGACACTATTAATTTCTTCAAATATTTCGGGTTTCATTGAAGTTTTTAATGCCAAAACCGGATACAACCACAACTCATTTTGTATATATTTGTATCAGCTCAGATATAATTTTATACCATTATATAAAATAGGATTAAATTGTATCGCGCCATTATTCTGATGTAATTTAATTATAAATTAATTGTGATTTATTAATTTTTTGACCAAAAAGGCAACATTTATAGTGGTGATATTTTCTGAAAGACTACAACATATAGTTGCATTTTATACAAACTAGTAGTAGTAGTATTTTCTTTATTTTCAATATTTAGCAATATATATAATACAAAGTTTAAAAAAATATTATTTTAACATTAGACCATGACATAGTGTCGTCGGTCGGCTATATTAAATTATATAATGTTGTGCAAAAATATTATATTTTATTATAAATTTTTAATAATTAAATTCTTGTATAAGCATTGTTCTATAATTTATACAATATTTTATAAAAATGGCTAATGCCCTCCATCCTATTATTTTACCATCAAGTGTATTTAAAACTTCATCTTCTTCAAGTAAAACTTTTCCGAAATAAACATTCTAAATTCCCTAAATGCTGTACAGCGGCCCAAAAAATGTAATAAGTTTTCGTCTTCACCCATGTTGCATATTGAACATAAAATCGACACATTATTTTGATTACTTTGATATCTGGTGGCATTCAACTTGATTAAATCACACCTAAGCTTAAAGATCCACATTATTTCTTCTCTATTTCTGACCTCAGTCAAGTAGTTTTGACCGACTGTTGGGTCCAAATTTTTATAAATTCTATTGGTTTGCAATTTCCTTATTAAAAGTTGTACGTAATATTTATTTTCAAAGCTTGTAAAAGATTGTTTCTATTCTCATTCCATTGGGCTTTAGTGGCAAGATTTTCTGTTCAATTAATATTATACTCTGCTCCTAGTGTGTTGAGTGTATTTACCCATAAAAGATTATTATGTAGCAGTTTCCTAGTTAGCTTATGTGGCAGGCGTTCTTCATTGTAATTAAATAGTGTTCTGATGACATATCTTAGATGTAAATCAAGAGTAAAAATATGTACATGTTCAATTCCAAATTCTAACATTATTGCGTATGTTGGTGTAAAGCTCGGAAGTCGAAGTAATTTTTTAATAAAATATACTTGTAGCTTATCTACTTCTTCAAAAGCGAGAAACCCCATACGTGTGACCTTGTGTCAATATAAAAAAACGTACTGTGACGTTTGAAGCTTTTATACAAACTATATTACCCAGTTGGTTATGATTTCATGATTTCATGAAGATGTGCCTAATTTGGATTATTTGCTTTTTCCATTGTTAAAAAAAACCGGACCAGGTTATTACAGAAATGCAAACTTTGATTTTCCAATGCAAATAACTTTTGCACTTTAAAAGATGACGCACATGCGTAAGTTTGTTTAGTCTTGGAAATTACAAGCAGATTAGAAAAATATTTCTATTTTGAAAATCGGTTGATAAATATAAAATTAGCAAGCTCTCAAAATTGTTGAAAACCCGAGGTGTCCCATCTAATTGTGGGCCCTTCTTAGAAACTTAAGCCTGAAATTACGTTGATCATGGCTGTGTGAAGTTTCATCGTAAGTCGATCAGCCAGTAAAAAATGGCTTAATTATTTCCAAAATATTTGTGATACACCCCACTGTGCAATGTAATATCAAAATATACCTTTTATATGGATCTAATTAGTTCCAAACATATCTAAATTAAACCCTTGCAGTATTCTGGGATTTTTATAAATAATATTGGATCCCCCAATTTGGGGATCAATACTTGCTTGTCTAATCTAATTGGATATTGATGGTTACCGCAATTTTGTTGACATGAACTTGGATAATATTAAATATCGAGCTATATCAAATGATATATGATATTATATTTGAGATATACTCGTAACTTTTTTTTAGATCGGGATGTTAACAAATAAGTAGTTAAAAGAAGAATACACCAGTTTTTAATGGGAAATTTGTTGTAATTTTTTTTTAATATAGCAAATATTTTTGTGTAAGCAGCATTTTTTTTTTTGTATTCTGTTTTATATATTTATTTTTAATATTTGTATTCTTATAAATTGTTTTTAACCTTATTTATTTGCAAGTATAAATATAAAGTTAAATCGAATTTTAGGATATCTACACGTAATGCTTTATAAAAAATTTCTCCAATCAAATGTTTTATAAATATGATTAAACGTTTAATTGAAATAACAAAGTTTATAACAAATATAATAAAACTTTCAGTATCTTGAGCTTTTTCTACTATTACACTGTGTGTAATTTTTTAAGTCATGGCAAAATAACCATATATGGACACCACTACGTGATAAAAGACTAAAAAAAAAGACCTGTCCCAGTAAAAAACGCTGCTTACCTGCAAGCAGGTTTGTAAGGGAGTAAGCCAAAAAGAATCCCTTACAAACCTGCTTACATATGCCATGATTTTTATATGGCGAATTCCCACTTGGAAGCATTACTTTTTGGCAAAATAAGCGCGGGTTTTATCGCTTACAAAAGGCTGTGATTTCATGGCTTTCAGTAAAATCATATTTCATGTCTGCATTATTACGGTTAAAAGTAATAATATGAATAATGTATAATGAATAATTTATTTTACATAAAATTCTACAGGCATAATATAATAATTTTATTTTTTTACCGCACCACGTGGTAGCTCTTCAGGAACAGTGAAATTACTAATTATTTTTTTTAACATACTTGAAAACACCAAGCACAATCGGAAATCACTCGCGAAACCTGGTTCAGATCGTTTATAATCTACGACATGAAACTTTCTGCATTACAACCTGCATCCTAGTAAGGGATTAAGGTAAGCTGCTTACAACCTGCATCATAGTAAGGGAAAACAGTAAGCTCAACAAAATGTTTTGTTTATTTTTATACGAACAACATAATAGTAAGCACATACTTCAGCGCATTTGTTTTATCCTGCTTCTAAAAACACGAAAATTTTTTACTGGGGTGTCTCCCAATTTTTCCCAAAGTCATCTCCTTTTTTGTTTATGGGCCGCCAAAGATTTGGGGCCTCGGTATCATTTTCGCAAAAAAGTGATAATTTTCTCAGGCTCATATCTTGCAAAACGTTCAGAATTTCGATTTACTCTCTATGGCAAAGTTGTAGCTCTTGTCATAAAGAACATATAAAATCAAAAAACTTCACCTTCCAGATCAAAATCGCAAAAAACTTAAAAAAATTCGATTTTTTTTACCTTTTTTCCCGTGTTCAGGTCCATAGGTAGCAAACCGTTCAAAATTCAAGGAAACAATTAACTACAAAAATTTACCTAAGATCTCAATAAACAAATTTCTAGAACATATAAACTTCCTAGAGATGATTCTTAGCACTGTTTAGGTAGCGCGCAAAAGTGAAAAATTTTTTAATTTCATTTTTTTTCCTTTTTTCTCCTGTTCAGGTGCATAGGTAGCAAACCCAATTCCCAGGAAGTTTATATGTTCTAGAAATTTGTTTATTGAGATCTTAGGTACATTTTTGTAGTTAATTGTTTCCTTGAATTTTGAACGGTTTGCTACCTATGACCTGAACACGGGAAAAAAGGTTTCTGAACGGTTTGCAAGATATGAGCCTGAGAAAATGATCACTTTTTTTGCGAAAATGATACCGAGGCCCCAAATCTTTGGCGGCCCATAAACAAAAAAGGAGATGACTTTGGGAAAAATTGGGAGACACGGGTCTTTTTTTTTTAGTCTTTTATCACGTAGTGGTGTCCGTATATGGTTATTTTTTTCGTGTTGCACTGTGTTATTATACTCGTATTTATCAATAAATTGTGATTTGTAAAACTGAATTAAGGGTTTTACTCTCTCTAGATTTTTTTTTATTTCGTTATTTTTTATTTCATATTTCAATACTTGGACCTCTTTTGCGAAAAACATCTTGAAAATCGGGTGCCACTATGCAACCTTAACGGATGGTCTGATTTTCAGTCGTTTTTTTGGTTCTGTTTTGTTTTGTAGAGTACTACAAAATTAAATCCTAACGTAGAGACATTTTTAAATGTTTGCCTAGTTATTTTTTGAAAAATAAGAAAACGGTTTTTTTTGTGTTATTTTAAATTTTTGAGTTTAACTTCTAAAATTTAAATGCATATAAAACATTTTAAAATCCGGCTATATTAGGGACTAAAAAATTTATTCGCGCGTTCAAAAAAATTAAAAACTTTATTCTCAGATGAATACCTATGGCTCCATGGTGGCACCCGATAAATAAGGGCATATAATGAAATGGCCACCAGAGTTACCATGTTATTCCAAATTTAAAATTAAATTTTTTTTAATAATATCTAATGTTGTGTCATTCTATCGCAAACATTATTTTTTTAATAACCCGTTTCATTATATTTTTATAATTGTTTAAAATTTGCTGTTTATATTGATTTGTAAAGAGACTAAACCCCTTAACTGATAAAAATTTAAACCTCCAGAAAACAAACTGGGTCGTGGCTTCCGTATTTGTTGCCAATCGCATGTTTCGCTTGCTGTGACCGAAATTTCGGTTGTGATACCATTCGATGGCAACAATAGAAATTATGCCACAGCAATAGATTATCAATTGCATCGACAGAAGTTCGGTTATTCGATTGGCTACAAATACGGTTGCTAAGACTGAGTCTGTTTTCTGGGAGAATATTCGAATTTTCTTTTATCATATTTGTGGGATAAAAATATAAAATTTTATCAACGTGTATGATGCATAAAATGCCTTTGCTATAAACTTTTAATAAAGAAATGAAAAAGTTTTAAAACTGTTTTTTTTTTTTGTTTTGTTTCTGCCAAAGACGTAATATCTGCAGGCAAAGGAATTAAATATACAATACCTATAGTTTCAACCTCCTGATTTGTGTGCATCAACGTTTATAAGGTTGTTGCTGTCAATGATTTCTTTTTGTATCACTTTTTGCCTACTATCAATGTTTGAAACTGGAAGGTGCAGCAATGCAAAGTATTCCTATGCATTTGTGAATGTTTATATCAACGATGGCAGGCAATACCGCTCAAATACTGTTACCGATTCAAATCCCTCTCGAATGACTATCGTTATCCCTAAAATACCGTTACCGATATAATTAAAATAACGTTATCTGTAAAATACCGTTGCCAATAAAACAGAAATACCGATATCGCTGAAATGCCGGTACTGTAATAATTGAAATAGCGTTATGTTTAAAATACCGTTACTGAAATAATGTAAAATTGCGTTACCCTTAAAATATCACAAATTTTTTTTTTTTTAATAATTTAATTTGAGATCAGAAAAAATAATTGATGTATATACCCGGTAATAAGTTTGGGAATAAGAAATTATGGTCGGTTACTGGTTACTTTTCTATTACAAACCTAATTATATTAACAAGGGCATGTACATCGAGGTAAGTACTTACCTCGGTAACATGTTAGTTACCACTTACAGCTAAAGAGTTGTCAAAAACTCTTTAATTAAATCTGCAATTTTTGGATCGAATATTATTTTAAAATTGTCAAATTTATGGTAAAAACTTAATTATATTAAATTGTGTGTAGAAACGAACTAATTATACCATTAAACCATTTAAACTTGTGAATTTGATAATACTAATGAGCAGTCAGTAATACCAACAGTCGCGTAGTAATGCAAAGGTAAGGAGTTTAACTTATTACCAGGTAACATGTTCCGTAATACCAACATATTACCGAGCTTTTGCTGGGTAGATATATTATCCTAAAGTTTTGTAATAACAAACTATCCATTTGAATTTGGTCATGATGGGGTTAAAACTATTGGTGTCCTTTGATATTACCATTATCCTTTCGATACCGATGCCGAAATAATTAAAATAACGTTACCCTTAAAATACCGATACCGAAATGACTGAAAAACCGTTACCCTTAATACATCGATAATGAAATACATAAAATACCGATACCACTAAAATACCGTTATTTAAAAAACTTAAATACCGCTAGCGCTAAAAAACCCTCTACCGAAAGAACTGAAATATCGTTAACCCTTAAATACCGCTACATATATAAAAGAAAACAGCGTTACCCTTACCGATACCCGCATCGAACCGGTGACCATCCATGGTTTATATTAAGTCGCTTGTTGTTATCGTCGGTATACGCTTGTATATTCATCATGTTACACTTTTCTAAAGCCCACAAGGCATCGATTGAACTTATTTAATATGAATTATTTTTGTTCTCTTTTCGTTTTCTTTTGCATTCTATAGATTTTTGATATATAGCCTGAAAACAGCTACACCAAGTTAAAATATTTAAATTTTCCAAGTTTTTGAAATACTTTGCTGCCGTTTCGTATACAACATGTTGACATGTTGTATGTACCAGATAAGATTTGTAGCCGTGATATAAATATGCCCAGTGTAGAAACGGTAATGACATGTCACTACTTTTCTCACTACCAGTAATGGCACCAGGTTAAACTCTGCATTACGTTAACAAATAATAAGAACTTAGTATAACTAGTTAATTTTCCCATTATTTCAATACAAAAAATAATGCGTTGCATCGCTATTTTAGTTATAAAGCAATGATCTCAAAAATTTTTGAAAATCTATTTTTAGACTCATTATTTTTTCACTTCTAGTATGTACATAAATAACTACTTATTATTGATTTCTTGTAAGTTGAAAAGTAATGACATTTTGTACAAGCATGTCATTTATGTTTCTATCTATCAAATATAGCATGTCGAAAATGCTCAGATGGTAGAGCGGTTGACTGGCAACCTGGAAATCAATAAAAAAAATATTTTTTTAACAAATTCAGTTTTGTAAACTTATTTTTGTCCACTCGTAAGCATATAGGTAGCCAAATATTTTTAAATTTTTTGTAAGGTATTCAGTAATGATATGTCATCATTTTGAGCGACATCCCCATATAAAAGTATTGAGGTTTGTAATGAAATATGCACTTATATAACCACTTATATGGTAATGCTTTTCTATACTGGGTTTCTTTCGATACAACATTTGCAATGGTTTGGCATAAAGTTAAGTGAATCTATAATACATAATATGCATATTTATACTGTTACAGGGCACTATGGAAATGGTTTTACGATAAAAAATTTATTATAGATAAAAATCCGGGGAATATTTATTAGACTTAAGAAACTTAGTTAGGTGCCTTATGAGCTAGAAAACAGTGTTAAAAATTTCACCCCACTGCCCTATTGTCTGTTACCCTCCATATAATTTTTTTCTTTCTGAATATATAAAGTGTGCATAGTATTCTGAAAGGTCTTTTTATATAAACGCGAGTTGAGTTAAAAATATTTTTGATTTGTATAAACTTTTCCCCCCAGCCGCTTCTAAAATTGCATTAATTTTTGTTTTACTAAAGAATTTGTTTTACTAAAGAATTTAGTTAAGTACCCAATTTCCCAAAAAAGAAATGGGCCCCGATTTAGTTCCTCTATTCGCAAAAAAGCTGTACCTGAGTTGGACCAAATTTTGAATTTCAAATGGGAATATATCAGGAACTATTAGAGATATCCCACACATGTAAGCATGTTTTTGTTAGTCTCTACTAGCAATCTACAAGTATGTTAATTTTTTGAAAATCGGATTAGAAAACAAAATATGGCCAGCACTCAAAGTTCCCTATTTTGGGTGGTCATATTGCCGCCCCGGTGGATTCGGAAGGCTCAAAACTAAAACTTTAGCTCGCTATTATGTCGAGTATGCCTGTTTCAAATTTTATTGCATTTGGAACACTAAGCAAGAAATGACCGAATTATTTCCAAAAATTTTGCGATATATCCCACTTTGCACCATCAGGTCAGAAAAAAAAATCGGTAGGAGCAACGAATGTGTTTTCTGTGTGTATGTTTAACAAATTTAACAAAACTTTGTGGAGATATTTTCGATGCTTTAAATATTTTAGGATAACAACCATAAAATCGTGGATCTTTTGTTAACTATCATAAGCACTAATTTTTGTTTGGGAAATATGCCCGAAAATTTCCAATCATAAAACTTCAAAAATAAAATATTGTTATGCGTGTATGAAGTAGATTTTTGACTTCCTCTCTCATATAATGAATTGGCCTATAGTGAGATTGTGTTTTTTTTTTTTATTATTCATATCTGCTATATTTTGTTCTTTAGCTGAAGTTTTAAATTGTCTCAATCGGTTGTGAAAATTTAGTAGGAAATATTTTATTTTTACTTTGACACGTTTTCCTTTCGTTATTATTATAGATTTTCTTCAATATATATGAACTTTTGTTCTCAATTTATGCAAATACATACACACCCAGTGTAGAAAATCATTACCACATAAGTGGTTATATAAGGTGTGCGTTCGAAAGAATGTTAACATGCGTTTTCCCTGATAACTGTCATCATAAGCTTTCTCTCCACAACTGCATAAAGCAATATGCAGTTGTAGAAAAAGGAACAAGTCATTTGTAACAGCCGGACAATAAACACAAACATTTATATAAAAGAAAACGACTACTGCCATTTATACTCCAACACAATATGTCCACATACTTCTGGCCTGACTTTGCATGTTGCCACTATAGCATGAGCGATCTTGAGTGGTATGAAGAAAATAACATAGTTGTTGTACCAAGGGGGTAAATCCCGCAAACTACCCGGAGCTAGGACCAGTTAAAAGATATCGGGCTCTAAAAATTATGTGACTACCTATATGGTTACCAGTATGGATAAAAATAATGAGTCTAAAACAAACTTTTCATAAAAACTAAATTCAACAAAAAAGTATGTTTTTTATTGAAAAATGTGCCCATACGGGATTCAAATCCGGGCCTCCAGGTTGTCAGTATTTCTGGATATGCTATTCTTGATAGATAAAAACATAAATAATGAGTCCAAAAAGTTTTGAGATCATTACATTATATTTAAAATAATGATAAAAATAATTACTTATCGGTAATTTCCTGTATTAAAGTAATGCAGACAGTAAGTTGGTGTCATTTATGGTAGTCCGAAAAGTAATGATATGTGTTTACAGTTTCTATACTGGTCAGTAAGTACACACCAAAGATATACAATGTAAATATATTAAAAGAATATGCAAATTCTATAAGAGAAAATATTTTATTGAACAAAATTCATATTGTGAAAAAATATAATTTCAAAAACTAAAACGTTTTAAAAAAAATATAAATACAAAAATATAATATCCAACTGCTGAAGCTAGGGGTTATTTTGTAAATATTTTTTGTAAATACTAACAGGAGGCGCCCAAGCCAAACCACTAAATCGAGGAACTTGAAATTTGGTACGTGGGTTCCAAATCCGGAGTAGACGTTCGTGTAGACAACATTTTTGGGAAATCCTATGGTGAGAGGCAAACAGGGGAAAGCGAGGAACGTGAAACTAGTATGTGGGTTCCTAACTCCGAGTAGACATCCACTTGGACGGGACTTTCGTAAATTCCAACCAGTAGGGACAAACCGCTAAAGCGAGGGACTTGAAATTTTGTATGTGGGTTTCTTATTCTGCGTATGCATCCGCTTAGAGAGGCTTATTTTTAATTCGTATGCGGAGGGGCGTGAAGGGAGAAAATAACGTCGTTGGCTGCCTCGACAAGCCGCTAAAGCGAGGATATTGAAATTTGGTAGGTAGGTTCCTAATTCTAAGAAGACATATATTAGACAGGGTTTTTTTTTAATTCCTACTGGGAGGAGCATGAAGGTTAAAAGTCTCCCCCTTGGAGGCCCAAACTACCGAAGCGGGTTTCTTATTCAACATCGGTAACCAACTTTACAATATTTTTGAAAACTAATACGAAGAGGGACACGTAGGGGAAAGTTGCCACTTTTGAACCGGCCAACCCACTAAAGCAATGAACTTAAAATTTAGACATCCACTTAAACGAGGTTTTGAGAAATTTGCACTGGAAAAAGTATATATCTTCACGTACTGGCTCAATCGCTAAAGCAACGAATTTGAAATTTGTTATTTATGTCTCTAATCCCGCGTAGTCATCGCCATAGACGGTATTTTGAAAATTCATTCTGGGACGGGTATGAAGGGAAAAAGTATCCCCCTTATAGGCCTACCCAAATTGCTAAAGCTTTGAGTTTTAAGTATGGTATTTAGCTTCGTTTTAGATTGCGTAGACGGGAAAAACAAAACATGGGTGGCCCTGAGCGCCTGCGTTTATCTTTTTTGTGTGTGTTAATTGACAGACAAAATACTATTTTGCATTTTCACCGGAAACGTTGTAAAAATGGTGGTTCGAAAATGCAAAAGTTTCTTGCATTAACCGCTTCTGGTCAATTTATAATTCAATTTTAAAATCTACAATAAAAACGTGGTTTAAATGGTGTTAAAAAGGTAAAAAGTAAGATTAGTTATGATAGCAAATCACTTCACAACTCGAAAAATTTCACTTTTTATTTTTTAATATACTTTGGTACGCTGAATCCAAATCTGTCAAATTTGTTTTTTCCATCTGCAGTTTTTGAAATTTCTCGGGTTTTGTATTTACATCATTTACCCAATTCGTCCGTATATTGTGTTCAATTTTTCGAAATTTATCCTCAAAATCATGATATTTTTTAAGAATATAAATATACACAAAATTTTCTTTCATTTGAGTATAATTAATAGTGTCCGACTGAGTATTCGGCTTCGGAGTTTGGTCAAATTTTGGCCGAACTTGGCCGTGTATTTGAAGAAATTGAGTACATTTTAAGAATAAATTCTTTAAGTTCTAGTGCAATTCGTTACATATTTTATTAAAAATAACAAAGTTCAAGCATTGCCATTTTTTTCAAAATACAGCATTAAAATAATTGAACTCGTTATTTCATATTTTTGAAAGGAAATTGTAAATTAGCTTTTTTATTGAGATTTATTCATGTTTACAAGTTTGATATAATTTTTATTAAAAATCAAAATTATGTTTTTTCGACCTTTAATTGTGCAATGAAAATGAAAACTTTTCAAGTTCGAAGCCATACTCTATATTTCTTTATTAGGATATTGTCTTAACAAATAATCTATAAAGTTTTTGTTTTCAAATTTATTAATTCACCTCTTTTAGGAATGTGTTGATAGATCTATTTCGGGAATTTTCTAGGTTCCCATCATCAGGACACGTTTTGAAAGAAGTGACAATCCCATACAAAACATCAAACATTCATATAAACTAGTTTCTCACTAAATGAGAATAATATATGAGCTATATGAGCTATGACTATCACAATTGATCAAAAATAAATTGAAAACTTGTTTTTTATGTGCACCCTTTACCTTTGGTAATACACGCTTTTTGCTTATATTCTCCTTTTTATTTTAAACAAAACAAGTGTGAAAATAAAAAGGAGAAAAAAACTTGAGATTCAGGTGTTCATTTAAAATTCAATTGACGCATTGATTAGTTGTTCAACATGTAAACATGTCGATTTGTTTTCCACTGCAGAGCATACAACAAATTTCTAAATAATATATACACATAAAAAAATATTTCCCAATTGTTTTCAATTAACTTGATTTGATTAAAATTTAAAAGCTGTAAATTAAAAATTAATTGTATCAATTTAATCAATTTAAGCTTCCCACTCTGAAAAGTAGAAGGACAATGCTAAACGTTACATTTTTATTGAATTTGATTAATGGTGATATATGCTCCGATTTCCTGTTAGAAAATTTTGTACTTTTATATTTATAATTATATTCCTTTATATACTCCATTCTATCGTCAAATGTATGCTGATGCTGATCCGTTTATAAGAATGTGTAATGATTTTAATAATCTTTATAGTTTGTTAGATTTTTCTTCAAATGTTAATATTATTAAACGCAACATCATTTTGTTTTTAAATTGTACTATTTGAAAAAAAAAAAAAAAAAAAAAATATTTTACTTATATTAATTTATAATTTTGTAATTATTATGTTAATAGTCTGTAAGGATTATTCCGTAGACTTAAATAAATAAATAAATAAATAAATAAATAAATAAATAAATAAATAAATAAATAAATAAATAAATAAATAATTGGTCAATTTCGCAACTTGCTTGACATTTTTTATTTTATCGCTTAAAAGCATTTAATAAAATAAACAAGATAACACCAACATGTAGTTGTTGTTTTTTTTTTGTAATATGTATTTATGAATGTAGTTGTTTTTTTATAAATGTTTATGTATTAGTAATAAATACATATTTCAAATTAATTTTAGAAATATTTTTATAAATTCTCATTTTGTTTATTAGTTTTTTCTTTATTAGTTAAATCATTTAATTTCGTTAATTTACATCTGAATATCTATTTATTTTAGAACATTATCATTAAATTGATAATGCAAGTTTTATGTTAAATTTAGTTTATTAAAATGTAGCCATTTTTTTAAACAGAAAAATGCTTAAAATAAATTAAAAATTATTTTAAAAAAACTCTACGTTTCGATAGAAAGAGAAAAAATAATAATTTCTGTGCGCAATTTGTTCACATAATTATAAATAAATCTATAAACTAAATAAGAATTACAAGCACTAAAAAATTTTTATAAAATTCAAATTATACAAAATACATTTGGTATGAAAACAAGACCACTTTTTAATTCAATCAACTGATTTTTAATGAAATGTGTATACAATTAAATTTAATTGAAAATAATTGAATAAAAAGTATTTAATTGAATGAGGACTTTTCGTTGTTGGTGGAATTTTAGCAATAAAAATAATTGGGTGTTTTCGTGATTGACATGAGTTTTTATTTTTTTGTGTGTACCGGACAAGGACAAATGCGGACGGTGAACGTATTTCATGCAGCAACTATGAAGATAAATTCTATCAGTGTAGGTGACCTAAATTTTAGAAAAACTAAATATTGGTTGACAGTGGCAGTTTAATTCGCTAAGAACTTAGCTAAATCAACAGAATAGTTAAGCTGAATCAACCAGAGGCAGGTCAGTATTTATTACCGGGAGCATAGGTGGTAAATAAAGACTACGTATGTACATTTTGCTCTTTTCGCTTAGTTTCCGAACTGTAGCCTTTTTTCTAAATATAACATAACAATGATGAGAAAATAATGCCACCTACAAGTGAGATTGTTAGTGGACACAAAAAAAAACTAAAATCGAATTCCAATCGAAATATTTTTTGATTCTATTAAAAGTTTAATTGATTTCGGTCCTATTCAGGAAATTGCAGTATCTAAATTAAGAAAATCGCTAAAATTAAAAAAAAAAATACAAAATTTAAGAAAATTTGCAAAATTGTAGAAAAAAAAATTCGCCAAAATTGAAAAAACTAAAACTGCTAAAATTCAAAAAGATCGCCAAAAATAAAAAAAGCTAAAATTGTAAAAAATCAAATAGCTAACATTTAAATGTTAGCTTTTTTTTATATTTCGGTAAATATTAGCAAATTTTTTTATTTAATAGATTTATAAAATAATATTTTTAGATTTTATTTAATAGACTTATTATAAAATTTGCCCTGTGGCGATGTCTCAACTTAAAACGCAAAAGTTGTCAACCCTGAACGTAAAAACCATACGTCAATCTGGTAACATTGTGAAATAGAGACGGAGGCGATTAGAAACATAAACAAAAATGTAAAAATAGAATATTTGTGTTGTTAGTGTTGTCACTTCTGAATATAATATACAATAACAGAAAAGCTAATAGGAAAGAAAACTGCAATTAAGCTACATTAGATGCGAGGCCATACTGGGGTGTGATCGCTAAACGGTCATGACTTGGTAGTGTTACGTTTGTAATGTAAGATGGGCGCAGGTTTGATTCTTACAGCCGCAGGTGGTTGAAAAATTTATCATATAGAGACAATCTGACAATTATAAGACACAAATAATAATACAATTTAAAATAGAAAATCACTGATGAGCCTGTGCATAAAAGGCAGAAACTAGTCTAGTCTGACTTAAAAAATTAATAGTGTTTATAATTTTTAGAGAAAAACGTTTATTCTTCTTCTTAACCTCAACATTTCTAGATTTTTCTCAATATTGGCTATTTTTTTTTTAAATTTAGGTAATTTTTTTAATTTTTTTTTTTTCATTATCATTATGTGTTATAAAAACTGAAAGTTTTGAAATTCATTTTCAATTAAACTTTTAATTGAAAGTGAGTTTGATATCACACAAGTTTAAGTGAAACTTTTTTGACAATTTTTTCTGTAGAGGCACAAACAGTCAAATTTGCAAATTTGAGAATCAGGAATTACGAATTATTAGGTTGGAAATTAGTTCAAGTACAACGGAAATTTGTGCTTGTGGTAAAATGAGATAACTAATAACTTTAGCTAAATAACTGATTTAAACGATAACAGCAGAAAAAATTAGTTAGAATGGAGCAAAATTGATTATTAATAGGTTTTTTGTTAAAGTTCTGCCTATAATGGAGGCTCTAACTTTTCTAAAACTTCGGGTTCTGATGAGATCTTTAGCCAGATCGAAATACTAGTATCAACCTAGCTAATATGTTTGATTTGCTTTATTTTTGTAAATATACGGAGGTTGAAAGCTCGTTATAAATTGAAAATAACATAAAAATAATCTCGATGTGTATAAAAACAAAAAACTAATATAACTGTAAAAAATATTACTTGAGCCAGAGTACAAACTAAAATTTTTTTATATAAATAGAACATTTTTGGTCTTCAAAGTTTAGTAACGTCATGATGCTTGTTAGGAAAAGACCTAACCACGTGCTTGATTACTAAGAAGACAAGAATGGAGCAAAATTGATTATTAATAGGTTTTTTGTTAAAGTTCTGCCTATAATGGAGGCTCTAACTTTTCTAAAACTTCGGGTTCTGATGAGATCTTTAGCCAGATCGAAATACTAGTATCAACCTAGCTAATATGTTTGATTTGCTTTATTTTTGTAAATATACGGAGGTTGAAAGCTCGTTATAAATTGAAAATAACATAAAAATAATCTCGATGTGTATAAAAACAAAAAACTAATATAACTGTAAAAAATATTACTTGAGCCAGAGTACAAACTAAAAATTTTTTATATAAATAGAACATTTTTGGTCTTCAAAGTTTAGTAACGTCATGATGCTTGTTAGGAAAAGACCTAACCACGTGCTTGATTACTAAGAAGACAAGAATGGAGCAAAATTGATTTTAATAGGTTTTTTTGTTAAAGTTCTGCCTATAATGGAGGCTCTAACTTTTCTAAAACTTCGGGTTCTGATGAGATCTTTAGCCAGATCGAAATACTAGTATCAACCTAGCTAATATGTTTGATTTGCTTTATTTTTGTAAATATACGGAGGTTGAAAGCTCGTTATAAATTGAAAATAACATAAAAATAATCTCGATGTGTATAAAAACAAAAAACTAATATAACTGTAAAAAATATTACTTGAGCCAGAATACAAACTAAAAATTTTTTATATAAATAGAACATTTTTGGTCTTCAAAGTTTAGTAACGTCATGATGCTTGTTAGGAAAAGACCTAACCACGTGCTTGATTACTAAGAAGACAAGAATGGAGCAAAATTGATTATTAATAGGTTTTTTGTTAAAGTTCTGCCTATAATGGAGGCTCTAACTTTTCTAAAACTTCGGGTTCTGATGAGATCTTTAGCCAGATCGAAATACTAGTATCAACCTAGCTAATATGTTTGATTTGCTTTATTTTTGTAAATATACGGAGGTTGAAAGCTCGTTATAAATTGAAAATAACATAAAAATAATCTCGATGTGTATAAAAACAAAAAACTAATATAACTGTAGTTCAACTGAATTGGAACCCGTTTAACAGACTTTTGTAGTAACTTTTTTTTATGAGTGTACGAACTATATTATGGTACAATCTACAAAGTAAATTGCCGACTTTAGAAGTTGTTTCTATTGAATAAAGAAATTCATTTGTTACTCAGTATGTTGCTTTAACAAAACTAACCAACAGACATACCACATGCTGCAAGAAGCAACCGATAGAATTAAAGCTAAAGCTATAGAGCAGGGCTGGCAAAATTATAACACGCGTGTCAGAAGTGGCAAGCGAGCGGGTTTTCGATGGTACGCGACATTTTCTTGAATATATTTTAAAAATATATTTTAAATATTGTAATTTTATTAGAAAAAAACCGATTAAACAAGTTATCAGGGTATTTAATTTCGCTATTAAAATATGTGCTCTAATCCGAAAATGGAAAAAAATGTTCATTACGGTTGAAAATCGTGTTTTCAAATGATAAAAAAAGTTTAAAAATATATTAATGTTTTTTTATAGAATTTTGGTAGAAAAATCGAAAATTCGTTTTTCAACAATCACAGTTTCACAGCTTTTCGGTACATAAATAAATAGTATCGCTTTTTAACCCCACAAAATATGTAATAACATTTTGTGTAAAAAAAAAACATTTATTGGAACTTTAGATTTTTAGAATTTTACATGTTTCGGATTGAAGAGGACTCATCACCGGAGAAATAAAATAAAGCCCAGAAAATTTAACAAACAAAAAAAAATTCTGCCATAAAATTGTAATTAAAAAGACCGGAAAATACAGAAGTATAAATGGTTGGAAAAAACACTTAAAAAACAATTAAGTATTTGTTTTAAGCCCGGATCTTAAAAAAAAACCCCAACAGCGCTTAAAAATTAAAAAACGGCATATTTTTCTTTGATGGTGATAACATATTAAAAAAAAAAACAAAAAAATTTTCGAATTTTTAAATAAGGCTTTTAAAAAAATACTTTAAAATTTTCAACCAAACTCGTGTAGACATTCCCGACTTGTAACTTTTTTACTCGTTTTTGTAATAAATTTCTGTACAAATGTAATTAAGGTGGAACGCGACACTTCTTTACAGCAAAATATATCTGTTTTTGGCACGCAACGAAAAAAGTCTTGCCAGACCTGCTATAGAGCAACATCAATTGTTTGAACTATTTCACATGCAATTGATTTGGTAATACAAAAAGCAACTTGATATGTTAAGTCAGTTATTGATGACTACATGCTGAGTGAAATGGTACTAAAAGAATAGAAGAGCAACAGCAACTTCCATTGTTGCTGATTGTTAGAACAAATCGAAAACAACTACAACAATACCGACAATTGGTTGTGACTTTAAATATGTGTAAACTTGTGTGTTTAAAGTGACATTAAATATTTTTTTTATAGCAACAGTTTGTACATAATCTTCCTCCTACCTACAATACTAGAATATAATTTTATTTCAACAGTATACTGCACAGAGAGAATTTTTGTGGATGAAAATAACGAAAATTAAAATAAAAATGTTTTAAAACTAATGAAGAGCTTCATACTTTTTATGAAGTTAGTTTTTAATGCAACTTCTTCATTGTGTTTATGAAACTTTTAATAAATAAAATTATGTTTTTCGAAAAAAATGTATAAAAACTTGCATCAGTTTAATGCAGATGCGGACCCAACTTTTTTATTTAGGGTAAATTTTTTTGATAACAAATTATTTACTTCAAATCAGTTATTTTTTGTATTTGGTCTCTATTCAGTATTCTGCATAATGGGCATGCTTCTTCTATTTTTGAAGTTTTGACTATTAAATATGCCAAATATATAAACTAAACCACCATTCCCTTTTGTCTAGATTATCCCGCTTTTTAAACGCTAGCCTTCTTGAATTTTTTCCCCCTTTTTAAACAAAAATCCTACTTTTAATATGTTAAAACTTCTTAATAGATTTTTCATAAACAATAACAAAATGATTTAAAAGCGTTCAATGTTTTAGAAATTTATGAGTTTTAAATTAATATGTGGGCGTTGTGGTGTAATGGTTAGCGCGTTGGACTGTTACACAGTTGGTCCCGGGTTCGATGCCCGGTGACGACAACATCAATTTAGAAAAATAATATGTATTAGTTTTCTATCACTTATATGTATCGCTGCGCCCACCTTCGGTGTTCCCATAGCACTTAACCCCACCGAAGTAAAATAATGAATCAGGGCTATGAAACAAAAAGCTTCAATAAATTCGCCAACTCTACATCAGGTGGCGCCCAACAACTGTTCTAAGACTTATCTACTCGCGCAATTACAGTGTTGCCATGTTTGAAGCCCTAAATCCTTCACCACCTTTCATCTCTCCGCTATCCCCTTTCCAAAGAAAGCAACACATTAATTAATAGGAAGAATTTCCTGAGTGTTGCTTCTCTTTAAAAAAAAAAAAAAAAAATATAGAGTTAACAGAGGCAGTCGAAAATTTTGATTTGAGCCGAGTCGAAAGCCAAACATGTTCCATGGTGGCTTTCGTTGTGCCAAACCCAATTTTTTAATCATGCAACGGAAATATCAAAGTTTTTCTTGCATTTATATAGAAAAATACTCCAATTGAAACGATAAAAATGTTAAAAAAAAATTGGAAATGTTGGTGTTTTCCAGAATTTTATACACAACTCGTTTTTCGGAAAATTTCACATAAGCCCTTTGAATGATTGGAATCGATTTTCGGGAAGCGTAAAACAATACACTAACATAAACTTTTCATTAAACCAAGCGCGAATATCAGTTGTCACCGACTGAATTCAGTTGTCACCGACCGAATTCATTTGCCACAACCTCGCAAATTCAGTTGTCACAACAGAATTCGGTTGTTGAAACCGAATTGGGGGTTGTGGCAACGGTCGGTGACAACTTATATTTGCGCTTGGTTTACTGAAGAGTTTCAATGGACGAGTTAAATACAACTTCATTGCTTCTAAAAATTCATGATTATCATGCAGAGAATTCTCTCAGTGTAGAATATAATGCAGACAACATTAATCGTTATTAAATAATGTCTGTTTGTGATTTAGTTTTGACACGAATATCGAAGAAGAAAAAATAGCTAGTAGGAAAATTTTCATTTCGTTGGTATTTTTACAAAAGAAAAAGAGTATGTTTAAATAGTGTTGCATGTTTTTGAGATGATTGGTTAGTTGGTTGCTTGTATGATCATTACTATTATCATCATCATCTATGTCGTTTGTATTAACATCAGTCTTAGATTGATAACAAAATTGTTTTTCTTTATAACAAGTTGCAGTACCATAACAACAACATTGACATCTTTATCAGCATCATTATGTCTTCGAAAGCTTAAAATTGCAGTTTTTGTATTTTTTAAACTTTGCTACTTTGATATAAGCCATACAGCCAGCAATCCTTTATTGAAAGTGCCAGAGACACTGTACTAAAATGAATTACACTGCACCGAACTATGGGAAAGAATTGCTGTAATTGCGCACAAAAAAAAATATAAATCCATGCTTCGTTGTAAGAAGTTTTAACCCATATGTGCGATCACTAAAAAATGGTTTTCTTGACTATATATTTTGGTCGCCTCTAAACAAATTTGCGATAAAAATACAAGTCATCGATTTGCTTTTATTTAAAAAAATATTAAATTTTACGAATTTTCTCAAAAACTATGCGAGACACGAAAAAAAATAAGACCAAAATTATCCCTTGGTAAAAATACAATTGACGTGTCATTCTTTAAAAGATTGCTCAAAAAAAATTAAAGTGAAAAATAATTTTTATTTCTGAATAAAAGTCAAAAAATATTTTTTAGTGCTCGAAAAAATATTAGTCAAAAATTAATTTTATATTTGCTTTAAAAAGTAAAAATTTTAAAAAGCGGAGCATTTAAAAGTAAAAAAGTATCTTTTATTTATGTTAAAAAGAAATAAAAATACAAAATAACTTTTATTTTTTTCCAAGAGAATAAAAGTATTTTTTAGTGCTCGATTTAAAGTTATTATCAGGGCCCGAAAGTTCATGAAAATGCCTGTTTTTTTTCCCTTAAGTCTGAGAACAGAGTAGACAAAATATCTAAGAATTTGAGTTAAAATGTCAACGATTTGTTAGCCATATTTTGGTATATTTTGCTCTATATTCATATTTTGCTTTAAATGCATATTTTCATTGCACATTTTACCTTATTTTGCGTTAAATGCATAAATTTACTGCATGGTATTGCTTATCTTGCTTCCATTGCATATTTTTTGTTCCATTTCTCTTAGTTTTTTGTAAAACTAAGAGAAATTATTGAGTGTTCTCTTAAATTTTAAATGCAAGGTAGGGTGAAGAGAAATTTTGTTTGTGGTAAATGAATATTTGTAAATAAAGGGTGTCCCAAGAAGAGCGCAATTTTTAAATTTTAAATAAAACACATTATTTAATTGGATTTTAAAACACAGATATTAAAAAAAAAATCGTGAAACCTTATTATATCGTAAAGTAGACAGAATGAGGTTATGTATGGAACAATATATCGTGCAGATGGCCGCCGCGGCTTTGCTGGCATGCTTGCGTTCTTTTAATGAAATTTTCAATGACCGTTTTGCATGAATGCTGCGGTATTTCATTAATGCAGCGTCCAATTTCCTCTTTTAAGGCTTGAGTCGTCGTCGGCTTATTCGCGTAAAAAAAAAACCAAAAAACCCCAAAGAAAAAAATCTAATGGTGTTAAATCGCACGATCTAGGCGGCCAATTCTGATCTCCAAAGCGCGAAATAACACGACCGGGAAATGACTGATGCAGCAATTGAATTGTTTCTCTAGCTGTATGACATGTGGCGCCGTCTTGTTGGAACCACATGCCCTCCACATTCATTTCTTCAATTCTAGGCAAGAAAAAAACTGGTTATCATTTCACGATACCGAACACCATTGACTGTTTGCGCTTGACCTGCCTCATTTTCATAAAAAAAGGTCCAATGATTCCTCCAGCCCAAAAACCACACCACACAGTGACACGTTAAGGATGCATTTGCTTCTCGTGAATCACTCGAGGATTTTCCTCACCCCAAATGCGACAATTCTGCATATTGACGAAGCCATCAAGATGAAAATGGGCCTCGTCACTGAAGATGATTTTATCGGCAAAATCAGCATTTTCATGTTGTCTCTCCAATACCCAATTAACGAACTCCCTTCGCTGTCCATGGTCAGCTGGCTTCAGTTCCTGAGTCAATTGAACTTTGTATGCATGAAGATGCAAATCTTTCGTCAAAATTCGCTGCAAAGTGGATTTGGAGACACCAATTTGCTGAGCTCGGTGTCGATTTATGGTGGATGGATTTTGAGCGACATCATCACGTACAGCTGCGACATTTTCGGTCGATCGACCTGGTCGATGGCGCTTTGTTGTCTTTACATCACTAACAGACCCAGTTTCGGCAAATTTATCCATTAATCTCTTTACAGTTGACTCTTTTGGAGCATTATTGTGACCCCAAATTGATCGCAATTTGCGAACTGTAGCCGCAAAACTTTCACCATTTTGGTAAAACAATTTCACAATGAGAATGCGCTGTTCATTCGTGTAGCGCTCCATTTTTACTAACCTCGTACCTTCTACTAGCAAACAATAACAATTGTTCAAATGTCGAACAATGACACTTCGAATGTTGCCAGATTTAAAATTTGCGTTCTTCTTGGGACACCCTTTATAAACAATTAAAATGTTGTGTTAATTGTGCAAAATGTAGGCAGATAATATATTAACCCTCTAACTGACAAACATTATTTTGTAACGAAATTCATACTATGTGCTCCACTCGAAAAACAAATAATAAGTTCTTCAACAAAATTCTTTATCCTTGCCAAATTTAGGCGATGTGAAAATATTTAAGGGTGCTTTTTGAAAACTAAGCATATAAATGAGAAGTTTTGAACAATTTCGATTTTCGCTTTTTGGAAAAAGCGAAATTAGGCGAAAAAGATAAAGCTTCAATCTTACTTATATTTTATTATAAAGAATTTTTAGTCAACTTAAATTGGGTTTTTAGATTTTGAAAACTATGTTTATTCAAAAATAAATATTTTTCGAAATGCTACGAAATTTTGATTTTAAAGCTTTTTCGCTTCCAAACCGTGGATGGCACACGAAAAATTTCTGTGCAAAATATTTAGCAAATTTAGTTTTCTGTCGGAATATATTAATTTCTAAGTATAAAACGCTCATTTGACGCATTTGTGGTAACTTTTATTAATACTTCCCTGAGGCAGCCTTACCAGTTACAGGGTTAAACAATACAAACTAATGTTAACATTACATTGAAATTACTAAAAAAAACATGAAAATTATTATTATATCTTTTTTCGTTTTCTATCTGCGAACCTTTATTTTTGTTATTTACAAAAAAGTATATATTTTTAGTTCTGTGCCTGAAGTCCCTGTTTATTAGTTATCTCAATTTGCAAGTGTAATCCGTATTTAAATAAATTTTAAATGCTAATACTTTGTAATTCTTGATTCTCTAATTTCAAAATTCCCAATTGTTTGCAAGCCACTATTTTTTGTGTCTCAGTTTCACTTGTAGATTTTCGTTATGATCCATTATGTTTTTTTATGATCATGATGAAATTGGCTATAAAATGGGCTAAGCGAAATAGAGCAAAATTTACAAAAAAAAATCGTTACACACATTTAGAGAAATAACTGCATGATATCAATGAATTTTTGTATTAGATCTATGAACTGTCAGTGGAATTCGTAAATTGAATCTTTTCATTAAATTAATGCAGCTGTTCATAAAATGTAATCAAAAATGTTATTTAACTTATTAAGTTTTACATACTTTATAAAAAAGTTTCATTATACATTTTGTTTTAATAAAAATTATGAAGCTTTATTATAAAGTTTAAACATTTTTCATTCACTTTGTGAAGAAAACTTCATTAGTTTAGTGAAAAGTTCCATTAAAAAATTGTCCAAGAAAATTCTCTCTGTGCAGTGATAAATTTTCTAACTAAAATTTAGGTCACCTTAATTTAGCAGACAAAGATTCTCAACTTCATTGAAAATTCTGTTGTCGAAAATATAGGTACTATTTTCCGTTGTCGTAGCTGGATTCTTAACTATTTGTACGGGCTTTTTATATGAGTGTAGACCACACTTGTGTCCATTATATTTTATCTCTCTTCGTTTTATGTTATGATGGGTCATTTAAAACAAAAAATCAGGGAGGACGAAATTACTGCATTTTTAAAACTTCGCACACTCTGGTGGCGTCATCTACCGGGTTACTGTACAGATAAAAATAATTAATCTAAACTGAAAAATAATTAGTCTAAAAATTGATTTAAAAAACTTTTCAGATATTTAAAATAATGATAAAAATAAGTATATTTGAGCAACGCATTATTTTTTTGTTGAAATAATGATATGTCATTTCTGTTTCTACGTTGGGCATCAAAATCCCAGTATATAAAACCATTATTATATATGTAAGTGGGTATATACATAAGTACATATTTGGGAATGGCAAGAAATGGATGTCAGACAAAATAATGACATATTATTACTAAACACATTACGATAAAGCAAAACATATGTGATTACCTATATGCTTACTAGGATAAACAAAAACAATGAGTTTACAAATAAGTTTTCAAAAAAAAAAAAAAAACATGACAAAAAGTACTGATATGTCATTACCGTTTCTACACTGGTGTAATGTAACACTCACGCGGTTATCCCTAGGTAATGCCAACGATAAAACTCAGTATTTGAACAGGAAATTTTACAAAAATAACCAAAAAAAAAAAAAAAACACTAAAAAAACTTCCTCCGCATTTTTGTACTTAAAATATACTGAAAATATCTCTAGAGGGCGTATCATGAATCAAAAATAATTTTTGAAATCTTAAGGAAATTTCCTTTCATTTGAGTTAATACACTTATATTTCTTTTTTAATACCAGCGGGGGTTATATGTTTCTTTGAGGTACACCCCATACAGTGCAGTTTTGCTCAATTTTTTATTGACATAACTTCAAACTAATGGCCAACGAAATTTTAATTGCAAAAAAAAAATCCCAAGTATGAGATAAACTTAAAATTCTCGAATTAAAAATTTTAAAATTCTGAAACATTTATAGAATTTTATAATAACTTTTGTAATTTGCTCTATTGTTCATTGCATTGTTACATTATATGTGCCTGATGAACTTCATAAGGTTCAGTTCGTTTCTGATATACAGTTTTTCTTCATCTTGTGATTGTTCTACACTAATAGGATTTTAAATAATGACATCCTTAAGTCACAAGCTTGTACAAAATAAATACACTTTCACCTTTGGGTAGCTTTTGTGTATGTGTGTGCTCCTTAACTTCATATATAGGTTGCTCTATGTGCCTTGTCGTGTAGTGGCTGTTTCTTTCGTAACTTATTTTGCGTTTGTGGCACAATGATGTTGTCAATCTTAACTGCACTAGCTTGTGTTGTTGTTTCTACAGCATACAACTTATGAAGTTGCAGGTTCCTTGAATTTTCCACTGTCTTATGTACACTCAGAATATTATGTAGTTACTGTGTGCAGGTTAATAAACTAGTTTTCAGTTGAGTTGCAAATTTATTTTTCAAATAAAGATTTATTTCAACTTTTTCATTCAGTTGTCCAAAATTACCGATTTTTCTAATTTCATTTATTTACAGTTCCATAAAATTTTAACCACAAAAACTGAATATTGTAGTTTATTTGCTTCCGTTACAGTTATTAAAAACTTTAATTATTTTTTCAAAAAAAAAAAAAAAACATTCACAAAATTCGTGTCTGTTTTTTTTATTAAAACGGTTTGTTTATATACAAAATTGTTTTAATTCAAATTACAAGAAATTGAAAAAATTTACACAAATCTATGTGTGTATACAATTTGTAGAAAAAAAAACAAACAACAAAAAAAAAAACGGAAATAATTTCAAATAACTGAACATAACATTTACTTTTACTGATCTGTAGTTAAAATTTTAACATTTATTTTTAACTTACCATTCTTTTGTTCTTACGAATTAGTTAGTTATTTAAACGATATTTAAAAATAAATGAGAAGAAACATTTGATTTAAATGCAAAGTTAGTACACCGGCTTTTTAGTGATTTATCATTTATGTTAAATTACATTTTTAGTAAATTTCAACTACAAATTATTTAGAGTGTATTTCTCCATAGTGATGGCTTTTGTAAAGATGTTGTTTTTTGCTTCTTCTCGTTTATTATTTGTGCGTGATAGTTTTATATCACCGTATTATCGTCATGTTAAAACGTTTATCATTATTTATATATAAGTTCTTATCTACAACACGGTGGCAACCAATACACTCAAAATAGTTTGTACTTTAAATTAACTGAAAGTATAATTAACATAAATGATAAATCACTTAAAAGCCGGTCTACTTACTTTGCATTTAAATCAAATGTTTCTTGTCATTGATTTTCAAATATCGTTTAAATAACTAACAAATTCGTAAGAACAAAAGAATATTAAGTTAAAAATAAATGTTCTAATTTTGACTACAGATCAGTAAAATTAAATGTTATGTTCAGTTATTTAAAACTATTTCAGTTTTTTGGTTGTTTTTTATGCAAAATTTATACACACACATATTTGTGTAAACTTTTTCAATTTCTTGTAATTTGAATTGAAATAATTTTTTATATAAAAATACCATTTTAATAAAAAAACAGACACGAATTTTTTGAATATTTTTTTTTGAAAAAAATTATTTAAATTTATAGTAACTGTAACGGAAACGGAAACAAATAAATGGCAATATTCCGTTTTTGTGGTTAACATTTTATGAAACTTTAAGTAAATGAAACTAGAAAAATCGGTAAATGGTAGTAAATAATTTTGGACAACTGTATGAAAAAGTTGAAATAAATGTTTAGTTGTATTTGTACCATGTACCTGTATTTGTAACTCAACTGCAAACTTTTAGATTAAACTACAAACAGTACATTAACTGCATAATAATCTGAGTGTATATGTAGTTATTTTATAATAGATGTCTGCTGATATTTAGTTTTAGAGTTGCTTAGTTGGTGGTTTTTTTAAAGATTTAAAGAGCTGTTCAACACAGAGAAAACATTTGATTATGACAATTAAATAATTCGGGTGCTGCAACCAAATTATTACCAAATTCACCGTATTATGAAAATAATTTTTAATTACGAGAATATGGATGTAATTCACTTTGAAGTTCTATTTAACAATCCGTGTTTAATTAAAATTTTGACAACACTGTTTTTTCACACAGCCAAAATATTTTTTTTGTATGACATAAATAATCTTTTGTGTATGTATTAGCAGATGTTTAAGCAGCTTGCTAAATCTATACGCGTTAATCAGTTATATTTAACGGCGTACAAATTATGGCGGTTTTGAGTTTAAAGCGAATTCAAAATATTAAAATTATAGTTTTTGCTTGGATTTAACTAAAGTTACATCAATCTATACACTTAAATAAAAAAGTTAGTAAAGTCAGCAAAAAATTTTGCTGAGTCAGCAAAATTTTAGTCAGGAGGGTGCTTGCAAAAAAAATGCTAATTTCAGCAAAATCCTTTGCTGAAAATCAGCGAGCTGACTTTTAGCAACAATATTAGTAGGTTCAACAAAAGTTTTGCTAAAACTTAGTAGATTAGAAATTAAAAAACCCTTGCTAAAAATTTATAAAATTTTTGCTGAATATTAGTAGACTGAAAAAAACTCAAAATAATATAATTATAAATTATATTTATTTGCTGAAAATCATAAAACATATTTTTGTGATTCTGTTTAAAATAATTTACAATACGTTACAAAATATAAAAATGTTCATACTCCCAAATTGACGATATGAATTAATGTAATATCTAAAAACAATAGAAATAATTATATATAACATAAACGAAATTATCTTTGAACTACTTACATCAATTGTTGTCTTAATGATGCTATTTTTTAAAGGAACGCAAAGGCCGCAGAGAATTATATAAACGAAACGGAAAACTAAAAAAATATATCATATACAACCCTTTTTGCAATAAGAAAAAGGAAACAGAAAAATCTATCTAAGATGTATTTCTTTGTCTTTCGCTTTAGTCTGTCTACTTATTGCATATTTGTTTGCAATTTGACCACACAAGATTATTAATATATATAAACATTTAGTTTACAAATACAGATTTAATCTTTATTAAATTTAAATATTTTATTTTTCTTTTATGTAATTAAAAGATTAATATATTAAGTTGTTTTAATCAACAATTTTGTTTTATGTATGAAAAACAGATACAAAAATCTTCCATGGTTGTTTTTTTATATTATGTCTTACTAGAGCTGTACTTTTTAGTATCATTTTCCTTGTCACTACTATATCTAGACATGCCGCGACATCTAATTAATTCTGCGTATATCTTTCAGTCTGGTTGTCGTTCACATTATTGATATACTAATCAACACAATTTTTTTAGCAAAATAAATTAGTAAAACATTAGTAAAATATTAGTAAGATATTAGTTAAAAACAGTTAAGTGCTGAATAAGTATAACAAAAATTTTAGTTTAAAACATAATTTTAGCAAAAAATTTGCTGAAGAATTGTATACCTGATTTACAAGATGTTTTACTAACTTTTCTACAATTTTTTTTATTTTTGAGTGTAGATCTAATAGTATTTATTAACACATTTCAAAATATATATTTAAAGACCAAAATACTTTCGAACCCAATGTATGTCATATGTATATTAGGGTTATAAGTTTTTTAATTTTTTGCAAATATCAACAATAACATGGCATAGCCATGTAGAACCTGAAAAAATATTAACAATCATGATCATACTTTTTGGCGATCGTTAAAAAAAATTTCCGCACCAAACGCAATGAAGTTTTGATTTTTTTCAATTTTTATTTAAAATGCAGCATTTTACTTAAAATTATATAGCTTTTTATTGTGTACCAATACAATCATCAATAAAAATATTTTCCAGCCATTTCAACACACATACAAGTTGTATTGTACTATTAAAAATTAATTTTTGAATAAAAAAGGCTTTTAGAAATTGGCTTTGGTGCTGAAGGTTTTTAAATAATATTTATTTGTTATCAGTACAATATTGTCCATAAGGTGGTGCCCCTCCCAGATAGAAATTGCCAACCGTACCAAAGAAATGGTTCTGGCACTGCGTTTTTGTAAAACTCAACATGTTTAAAATTACCAAAGAAACATCTAATATTGTACTAGAAAAACACTATTTTGTTTGCAAAGTATGTGTTTTACAAGTAACACCAGCAAAATGTTTTTCAAAATTTGTTTTTACCAATATTACAACCAATTGGAAGTATTATTTTTTGTCATATTTTATTAAATTTCACACATTTAAATATTATGTAAAAGAATAAGACCGAACTGTATTGCAGTTTCTTAAATGTGTTTTATAATACATATTTCACAAAATTAATTTAAGCTATTTTAATAGCATCAAATTTTTTTGCATTACCAACGCTATGTCAACGCTCAAAGCAACGTTTTCAAACGGGTAACAGGCCAATACTGTTAAGATTGTTAATCCCACGTTCTCCCAACGCATAGCCGACTGTCGCCGACGCTTTTCCAACACTGTGCCGATTGTATTTTTCAGCCTAGTTTGTAAATTTTTTGCAAAAAAAAAGTTGTAACTCTAATGTTTATGTTGCTTAACTCGCCAACAGCCCCGCTACAGAAAAAAGCATATTGTAACAATGCCAAAATAAAAGAATTTTCTCTCTTATAAGAGACTACAAAAATGGACTAAATTTTTTTAAATTTTTCCAAAAAACGGGCGAAGTAGTCGTGGCTAAATATTGACAAATTTTCCGATCATTTTTAGTGTATTTTTTATTATTACTTAACTGAATTTGGCAAAAGCTGGAAATTGTAATACATCATAATGCTAAATGAAGAATTTGATAAAACAAATTAAATGTTTCAAAAAAAATTCAGAACGAGTTCCGAATTTATAAAGTTATGCAAAACTCAATTTATCTCAAAATCGGCCGAATTATATTTTCACTTTTTATTAATAAAAAATGGTTAGATGTTTATTTATCGATCTGGAAAGTATCATCGTATTAGTTTTGGAGAAAATATTTGTTGATTGTTGTCCTTCATATATATTGTAATATTTCTGTATATAATTTTATTATATTTATTATTTATTGCTAATACACCTAAGGTACCTTATGTAGATATAACACAGAAATATTTAAATATATATGAGGGACGATATTCAATGAATATTTTCTCCAAAACTAATACGAGTTACATTATGAAACTTTCCATATCGATAAAAAAAAGATCTAACCAATTATACGAATTAAAAATTTTTTTGACCGTTTTTAGATAAATTGAGTTTTGCACAACTCTATAAATTCGGAACTAGTTCTGAATTTTCTAAAAAAAATGTATTTTTTTCAAATGATTCATTAAACAATATATTAATATACGCTCAGATAATTATCTTCACTTCAGTAATGAATTTCTTCATAGCTTAAATGAAAATTGTAACTGTAACGCGTCCATTGAAACTTTTCATAGAATCTATGAATCAGGTTTCATTAAAGTCAATGTTTTTTAAATGTTTGTAGAATTTATGAAAATCTTCACAAAACTAACACTACGACAATGCAACGTTAATTGATTTTATGAAACAGTTTCATAAAATTTTGTAATATTAAGAATTCCTTGAATTATCATACCATTCATTAATGTCTTGAAAAATGCATTGGAACTAAGCCAATGAACCGCTTCATATGATTTTTTAAGTATTTAACTGCGTAGTGAAAATAATGTGCAGCGGACGTTTATAAAGGGTCCGCCATCTAACGTGTTTTTTTCAACTAGTGCTTATTTCGTGAATGGTAATACTTAGATCATGTCTGATTTGACAGATAATTAGTTTTATCCTTCCGCTGAACGAATATGGTCCGTATGTTCGTTATCTTGCGAAAAAAGTGAAAGAAACTGGCATCCTCATCGATAAGCCAAAGCGTGAAAAGCCAAAAACAGTGCGTACACCCGAGAATATTGCTGCTGTGACAGAAAGTGTGCGTGAAGCGCCATCAACATCAATTCACCGTCGTTCTCAACAATTGAACATTTCGGAGACATCATTGAGACGAATTTTGCATAAAGACCTTGGTATGACGCCATAAAAAGTCCAATTGGTTCAGGAGTTCAAAAAAGAAAAGTTATTTGGCGGACCCTTTATATGTCTTATGCAACAGGATAAAGTTTTGATAAAACGATATATACGTTTTACGCAGCAGAGAAGTTATACAATTTTATAGAAGTCCAAAATTAATACAAGGCTATATTGCAATAATAAATGAATTTATAAAATATGTGCATACTTGAGAATTAAATCTTAACACTATAGTTTGAAATGTATACAAATTAATGAAATTATGAAATTTTATGAAAAAATAAAAATATAAGTCTTTGAAATAATTTCATAATTTCATCATGTAAAGAAAATTTTCATTAAATTTATGAAGAGATAATTTATGAAATCGAATGAATTTTTTTTATGAAACTATAAAAGTTTATGAAAAAAAGTTTATGAAAAATTTCTTAATATTAATAAAATATTCTGAATATAATGAAATTCTTCACTGAATCTACCAAAAAAATTCTATTAAATTGTTTAATCAATATCATGAAGTATAATTCTTTCAGTGTAGTAAAATTTCTAGCATTTGTCAAATTCAGTTAAATAATAATAAATAATATGCTAAAAATTATCGTAAAATTTGTCAATATTTAACCACGAATACTTCGTCCATTTTTTTTTAATTGAAAAAGTTGTTCCATGTTTTCTTAGTCTCTTATAGGAGAGTAGATACACACAGAGAAATAAAGTGCCAACCGAATTGAGAAGTGTATTTTGGTGGTAGAAACCAAAAAATTCGATTAGAACAACCATATTGAATTTTTTTTTTTCTAAATATTTTAGGTGTTGCAACTAAAATTCAATTGTATTAAATGAACTTTGTTGTGAAAACCAATATTTAGTTATAGTAACTGATCTTTGTAGTAGTAACCGAATTTGTGTTGTAGTAACCGAATTTCAGTTGGCAAATGGCCAAATTTTTTTCTGTGTGTACTGTTAGTTTGGCATTTCTGCGTTAAACTTAATTTTTGTTGTATAGTTGATAGGGTATTCAATTTACTCGGGTTTGCTTTTGTTCGAGTAATCGAGTAACTCGATTTTGAGGTTTTTAATTTACTCGAGTAGGCGAGTAAGATTTTAAATTTGCTCGAATAACTCGAGTAACTCGAACAATTTTAATACTTTAATTTTATTTTCCAAAAACTCACATTTTTGTAAGTTTTTATATTTTATTAGTACTAATATAACATATAAGGTGGCGCAAAAGTAATCCTCCTATCAGAAAATGCTATACATAATAAAAAAAAAAACATCGTAAGGTTATTTTTGCGCCACCTTATATATATAAAAATTAACAAATTAATTAAAATTTTAGTAAAAAGTATATCTAAAAGAGAAAAACATTTGCTAAGATCATTTATTATTGCAACAGTTTTGTCTCAGTACACTCAAAACAAAAGCGTTATTATATCAATGAAATTCTTTATAAATATGTTGAAATCTTCATTGTTTTTCTTTCAATATAACTGGTTCATAAATATGTATTAAATTGTTTTCTAAAAATATTTGTAAGGTGATCCGTTTTGTAATTTCACTCAGACTTGACACAGTTTTGTTATATTAGTGTGTTAGTACTAAACAAAAAAATAGTCCATTTTGTCCTATCATTTTGGGATTTTGAAGATAGGTAATTTTTCTAAAAAAATTATAAAGAAGTTTGAAACAACTTTCATGAATATTTAAGAAGATTTTCATCATATTAATGAAAACTTCATTACTTCTATATGTAAATTTTAATATGTGGAAATTTTGCGTATTACCGCTATAAATTTCCATATAGGGCTTCTAAAATTGGCTTGTTACAACGACATAATAGGGACCAACAAAAAGTTTTTAGTAAATGACATTTAAAAATTCCTTTTTGAAAATATAGTATTTATATGTAGTTTCTTTAGATCAAATGGCAACTAAATTAAAAAAAAAATTTTTATGTAAATAGAACCTTTTTTGTCTTCAAAGTTTAGTAACGTCATGATGCTTGTTAGGAAAAGACCTAACCACGTGCTTGATTACTAAGAAGACAAGAATGGAGCAAAATTGATTATTAATAGGTTTTTTGTTAAAGTTCTGCCTATTATGGAGGCTCTAACTTTTCTTAAACTTCGGGTTCTGATGAGATCTTTAGTTAGATCGAAATACTAGTATCAACCTAGCTAATATGTTTGATTTGCTTTATTTTTGTAAATATACGGAGGTTGAAAGCTCGTTATAAATTGAAAATAACATAAAAATAATCTCGATGTATATAAAAACAAAAAACTAATATAACTGTTTAACCCTCAAATCCGCACCAATAATCTTAAACACCCCAGTCTTAGAATTTGTTTCTTTAAAAAATATCCAAGTTTCTTCGATATCGGAGTTTTTCGCATTACTTTCTTCGTGTTTCGTAATATAATTTCTTTAACAGTGCTCACTTAATATAAAAATACACTTAACATTTAAATATTCACTATAACAGTCTCATTATTTTATACAAAATATTAAAAAAATATAAATAGTTCATATTTTTAAATTACTCGAGTTATTCGATTAATCGACCAAAATTGTTCGAGTTATTCTTTACTCGAAATTGGCCACTTCGAATTACTCAAACAATTGTTCGACATCATTTCATCGATTAATCGAGAAACGGTTAACCGATTGAATACCCTAATAGTTGACTGGAAAAGCTATATATTAGAACTTATAATGAATTCTTGCCAGTTTTATTATATTTAAGTGGGCTTTGGGTTACTTATGTATAGGCAGGTAAATACTTTTAAATATGAAAAAATATAAAATGTTATGAAAACTTTGTTGTCTCCATAAAATTTAAAGTCCTTATAATTTGTTGATGCCTTTTCGGTTTTAGTATTAAGGTTCTTAAAATATGTTATTTGGTTTACGTGTTAGTGGAATTGATACAGCGCTTTTGTTGTCACAAAGCGAAATGTGTTTGGAAAAAACTGTCGTTGTACCCGCTAAGAAAAAAAAAATTAATTTTATTGCACTTTACCATTTTTATCCGTCATGAAGAGTCAATCTAGATACCGAACTATGTTCTCCAGCCATGCTTTTTATAAAAAATGTGAAAACAAAATAAATAAATTTTGCAAAATTTTTAAAAAGTTCCTCCAATTTTTGAGTTTAAAAATTTTAAAATGCCTTTTTTACTAAATATTAGGTGCTGTTTACTAAGAAACTCAGTTCATACAATACGCTAACCAATTGCAAATACAATTTTAGCCTTTTTAAAAAAATGTACGCCAATTGCTCAAAGTTTCTGATGTTCATATCCCGTTATTGAAGCGCGGACGTCAAGTTGTTATTCCTCAAACTGTATAAAATTACTACGTTTTTTTAAATTCTGTTCTAAAAATTGTGGTTTCGGGGAAATTGTGGTTTCGGCCAAATACCTGAACTTAGGTCTTTCGATTTAAAATATATTTTGCACGCACAAACTCTACGGAGCCACTTAAAGATTGGCGTTTTTATTTTCTCAAAATTCGAAAAACCATGGTTTTATTCACGATTTTCCTCTTTTTTTTTTAAATAAAAAATATGCAAAAATGTTTATAAGTTTTAACACTCGAAGTTTCTTTAATATATATCGGATCATTGTCATTTAAATTGTATTGGAATGATACACACCTCTACTTTTATATTGTGGAATACAATTTTTTCAGCGACAAAAAGAATTTAATTTTTTATGCAATTTATGTATAACTTTTGAAAGAGACATTTAAACGGCACCTTAACACTACACACAGATAAATAAAGTGCCAATCGAAATGAAAAGTGCATTTTAATGGTAACAACTTATAAAATCAGTTAGTACAACGATATTTACATTCGATTTCTGAAAATTTTTATTGTTGCAACTAAATTCAGTCGAATTAGTCGAACTTTGATGTGGAAACTAATGTTAAGTTGTACCAACCGACTAAAGCTCGTAATAATCGAATTTGACTAGTATTAACCGAATTTCAGTTGGCTAAAATTAACATTTTTCTCTGTGTGTACATTTTTGAAATAGCAAATTATGTTTTTTTTTTATAGAAAAATTATACAAGTTTTTTTCTAAAAATTCATTCAACAATATTTCTGCAAAACCCTCATATTTTACAAATATGCATAATTTATTTCTGCATAGTGAAAGTGCATTTAAAAAACAAACTGCATAAGATATTAATTTTTTAGTTAACGCTGAAAAAAAGCTAATTCAGCAAAAAAAAGAAGGGAAGTTTATATTATTAATATAAAAATTAAAGAAAATACGAATATTCAAACTTACACACTTTTCGTATTTCTCATTTTTCAAAAAACCTAAAAAATTACGGATTTTTTATAACCGTGGATTTTTGAAATTAGAAATTTACTAAAACTAAAAACGCCAATCTCTAAGTCACTCCATAGAGTTTCTGAATGTAAATTTTAATTGCAATCGGAAGACCCAAGGTCAACAAATGCTCTTTTTCCTGGTATTCTGTGGAATGGCCGATATATACTTTTTATTTGTAATACTATTTTCTGGCGTTGCTTTTAGAAAATAATCATTTATTTAACTTTGTGATATTAATCCTTTCGTTATTTTTATATTTTCTTTTCCAACTTTTGCAACAAAGGCGCTAGCAAAACTACAAGTTATTTTTAATGATGTTGTTACCTTTAGTTTGAAAAATTTGTTTAGTATTTTCCGTTTACAAAAGATGATTAAAAGTTAAAAGTTTGCAATAAACTAGTGATAATCTTATACAAAAAGTTTAGCTATTATTTGAAGAATGATAACAGATATGTAGTACAAATATCTGAGTAAATTAACTTGTAATTTACTTCAATTCATACAAGTACAGATAGCGTATACTTGTTATTTAGTAATATAACTCATACGCATCGGATGTTAGGAAAATAATGCCTGGATTTAATACAAATTGCATATTAGCACTAAAATGACCGGCATTTTTTATACCCACTCTGACCAACACCAGTCAAAATGAAAGTGGGGTTTAAAATTCGTTAAAAATACATTTCTATCCGATCATTACGGTTTAAAGCAGCAATGTAATCCAGAAGCTTAGCACTTCAAAACTGTATTTGAAGCATTTCGAAATGTTTTGGAACAGCAAGTAGATATAGGCTATTTTTGATGAATTTTTAGTCTTTTTAGTGCAACGTTTTCTAACATTGCACGGTTGGAGCTCACACACTTTTTGCATATTTTGCATTTTTCAAAAAATGAATTCGCTAATAAACCATAGTTTTTTCGTATTTAAACAAAATAAAAAGGGCAAAACTTTAAGTGCCTCCATAGAGTTTGTGCGTGCAAAATATAATTAAAATTGGAAGACTCAAGGCCAAACTTTGATCGAACTACCGTGGAATGGACGAATTATTTTAAATCTAGGAAGCTTCAGCTGTACATAAAATAGTAACATGATTGGCTTTATTTAAAAACTTCCCAGTGTACATTTGAAGTCCGAAAAGACTCATAGAGTCTTGAGGAATTTAGATAAGACTAATAGGGTATTTTTTTCACAGGTGAAGCTTCTTCTGAGCGCACTTTTATGAATCATAAACAACGCTTCTGTTTGAACATTGGTAGGGAAAATTTCCCTCTTTTTTATGAGGCATTTCTGAGTAATTTATGAATGGGAAACATGGACTACATATAGAGAAAAAATTTGCCAACTCAAGTTCAGTTACTACGACTTAAATTCGGTTATTACGAATTTCAGTCGGTTGGTGAAACTGAATGTTAGTTTGCACAACAAAGGCCGGTTAATTCAACTGAATTTTAGTTGCAACAACCAAAATATTCAGAAATCTAATGGTAATGTAGCAGTACTAACTGAATTTAAAAGTTGTTACCATTAATGAAAACTTTTCAATTCGGTTGGCACTTTATTTCTCTGTATGTATATTAATACGAAAAACACTATTTTTGGTATAATTTTAGAGTAGTTTTCAGATATTTTTCGAGCCTTTTTCTGGCTACACCTTTTGCAACTGTAATTCAGAAGATATCAATTTGAATTTAGAAAATATCAATTAGAATTCAGAAAACATCAATTGAATTTCAGAATTTCAGTTTAAAATTCAGGAACCGTCAATTGAAATTAAGATTTTCTAATTGAAATTCAGAAAACATCAATTGATATTCAGAAAACATCATTTGAAATTCAGAAAATATCAATTGAAATTCAGAAAATATCATTTGAAATTCAGAAAATATTACATTAAATTGAAATGAAAGTTTTCTGACTTGCAATTGATGTATACTGAATTTCAAGTGATAAAATTGATATTTTCTGAATTACAATGGATGAGTTTCTGAATTTCAATTGATGTCTTCCGAATTGCAAATGATGTTTTCTGAGTTTCAATTGATATTTTCTAATTTTCAAATGATGTTTTCTGAGTATCAAATTGATATTCTGAATTTCAATTAATATTTTCTGAATTTCAAATGTTTGAGTTTCAATTGATATTTTCTGAATTTCAAACGAAAATTCTAAATTTCAATTGCTATTTTCTGAATTTCAAATTCTAAATATCAATTGATATTTTCTGAACTACAATTGCAAAAGATGTAAATTTTAACAACATTTTAGGCCCGTTTCAGAACCTCATTTACATTATTTTTAATTAGCTTTGAACCGTTTTTTTTATAATTTTGATTTCATTAGCGAACTTTGTTTTTATTATGAAAAATAAATAATGATAAATATTAGTGAAAAGTTTAAATAAAATGACACAAAAACATGCATTATAAAATTTCGTACATAGATTCGTCTTTTTTTGTTGGACATCAGCACATTGAACCTTTTAAAAATACCAACACTTCTGTATGTTGAGGTAAAGGAAATCTTAAATTTGGCTCTTTCAGAACGGTATTTTTCGCAAAAACTTATGCTCAATCTACACCCTGTAAACAAAAATAGAGGCACTGTAGTTTGAAACTGAAAAAATTGGTAGTTAACATGCAAGTTCTTAACTATCGGTATGAATGAAACGTACGTGTAATTGTTAATCAGAAGTTAGGCTTTTAAAGAAATAATATTGTAGTCACCCTGTATTTATATTTTGCAAGCCGTAGTGGTGGTATCGTAAGGCATCTGAAGAGTATAAATGGGATTTCAGCTTTACTAATGTATCGATCACTTCAATTTAGGTCTATTTTAAGTGTGCTTCCCAACATTAAGAAGATAGTGCTACGTTTTGTCTTATTTTACAAAAGCCACTTAAGCCCTTAGTTACCATATGGTAACACAAAATCAATCAAAATTATTCCCGAAAAACAAAATTGTTGTTGTCGTGGGGCAATTTTAAAAATTTTTCTTGTTTACGATAACAGCAACAAAGTAATATTTTAAGACAGTCTTTAACATTCAAACCGGACAAAGCTTTTTTGCAACGAAATTTTTAGCACTTGCTTTGCACGAAAAATAAACAATATGTTCTTCTACCAAAAATTTTTTCGTTGCCTATTTTAGGCGATATAGGCCAAAATAGGTTTAGAGCGAATCTCAAAAAATAATCCATAAAAATAAATAAGTTTAGGCATAAATTATTCCTCTTATAAAAATATAACTACAGTCCAAAAATTACACCTTTGGTGCAAGTGTTGTTTTATACTAAAAAATTCCATGTTTTGCAAATATGCTACATTTTTTTAAATCAAGAAATTTGTACAAAAAATTGCATAAAAATGCATTTATTTTTGACGCTGAAAAAAAATCATTTCGCAAAAAACGGTGCACACAGATAAATAAAGTGCCAACCGAATTGAAAAGTGTATGTTAATGGTAACTACTTAAAAATTCACTTAGTATAACGATATTTACATTAGATTTCTATATATTTTGGGTGTTGTAACTAAAATTCAGTTGAAGTAACCGAAATTTGTTGTGACAACTAATGTTAAGTTATTCCAATCGACTGAAATTCGTAATAACCGAACTTAAGTCGTAGTAACCGCATTATAGTTGGCAAATAGCCAGATTTTTCTCTGTGTGTGATGATCCGATTAATATTAAAGTAAATACAAATATTTAAGCTTTCACACTTTTTGCATAGCTCTCATTTTTTAATAAAACTAAATCGACAATAAAACAGTGGATTTTTCGAAATTTGAAAGAACTAAAAATGCAAAATTTAATTTAAATCGGAAGGCGTAAGGTCAAAAAATTCCCCCTATGAAGTAATTAAAAATCTTACAATTTTAGAAGAAGTAACACTAACTAAAAAAAAACAATTGAAAATTCATCAAAAATAGCTTATAAATACATTCTATTCCAAATATCGTTTACACAGCACAACATTTCAAAATTATTTAAATGCAGTTTTGAAATGATAAAAATGTATTTTTGACGAATTTTTAAGACATTTTGACTGTTTTTGGGCGGAGTAAGTATAAAAAATGTTTCTCGAAAACAAAGTGAAATTCAAAAAAAAATAAATTGTTTATGTGGAATTGGTACGCTACGTTATCTTACAAAGTTCGTATAATAATATCTAGAAAAATTTTGGAACAAAAATTTTCAGTTTTTAATCAAAGATGCCAAATCAGTCAAAATTGCTAGTCCGGTCATTCTTGTGTTAATTTTATAACAAAGAAAATTTACAAATGTTCTTTAAAATAATGAAAAATTTACTTGTTAACTAGAAAAATTGTTAACATTAATATCAACAAGTTACTCCAAAATTACAAACCCTAATAATATTTTCAACACATCATTTGTAAACTGATTGCAATTTATATTTATAACAATACAAAATACTAAAAACACAAAATTCCATACATACATGCATATTCAGACAAAAGATAAATAACTCTTTATATCCGACTTAATTTCCTTAACTTGGCCACAATAATTTTCTATTAAACAAAACCCAAGTAGAATGGAAGAAAAACAAAAAAACCTAACTCTTTACAAATTGGGCGGACAGACAGTCTCAGGAACGAGCAAAAAACACTAATAAATTTGCTTAACAAAATAGCAACAATAATAGAAAACACCCAACGTACAAATAACAATTAATCACTAAACAATTTTTGGAATATGTAAATTTTCTATGCTATATTTTGTTGGTTAAGCAGACATAATGGGGAAGAACCCTTTTAATGCAAAACAATATAAAAGCCTTTAAACAAAAAAAGGAAAACATATTCAAACATAGAGGAAGGATAATGAAACGCAACTGATAAAAACCATTAAACATTTGTATGGTATAACATTTTAACCCTCTCAGCGGCAAGGAGGACTTAACATAAAGATATTAATTTAAAGATTTAAAAATTGCCTTAAATTGTTTATAAAATATTTGAACTGCTCGAAGAAATTCATATTAGAGATTCATATTTTTATAGCTTAGTTTTATTAAAGGAAAAAATTATTGTTTTAAGGCATTTTTAATATCGAAAACCTCTTAGGTTCTAAGCCTTATTTACGAGTACCACAAAAAAAGTGTTAGTATAATATACAATAACAGAAAAGCTTATATGAAAGAAAACTGAAATTTAGCTGTATTACATTCGAGTCCATACTAGGGTGTGATCGCGAAACGGCCATGACTTGGTATTGTTACGTTTGTAATGTAAGAAGAAGCGCAGGTTTGATTCTTACAGCCGCAGGGTGTTGAAAATTTTATCATATATAGACAATTTAACAATTAAAAGATACTCGTAATAAAATATTGAGTTATTTTTATGTATCAAATCGAAGAGGCTCTAAAATATATTTACCAAGAAGAGTTATCTGGCATTTATATATTTTTTTTTCCATTATGAAGATATTTCAACTATAACAATTTTCACATATCATCGGCGCTCTTACCTGAACACCTACTTGTTTATTAGATAGTGTACATGAGAGCAAAAAAAAAAACCTTTTATTTTGTCAATTCGCTACATTTTGTGCTTAAAGATTTTTCTATTTTTCCTCGGCCTATCTATTAATAGTATGCCTTGAAAAAAGTCCATAATCTTTCAGCGTCTTGGAATGGTAAAAGAATTAAACAAAAAAACTACTATAGGTTAGTTTCGGACATTTTTAAAATGCATAAAACAAATATAATACACATAGGTGTTTTTGTTCTTGACATCATTTTTAAAAAATATTTATGAGTTTTCTACATAGAGGTATATTTGAGACTTATCTAATGGTTTCAAATACCTGCCCTTAAATGCTTGAACTAGGAGTTGCATCGAAAAATAAAAAGCAGAAAATCCCAAATGAAATTCAGAAAAGCTCAACTGAAAATCAAAATTAATACTTTGAATTCAGATTTCTAAAGTTATTTGAAGAATGTGAAGAATGTGTTGCATACTGGGTATTAGTTTATGGAATTGACCAGTTAATTGACGATCTAATTGGCATTGTTTGATTACAACGGTAATTTAATGTTTTTGGCATTACAATATTAACCTATTAACCATCTATGGCAACCGATTCGATGCGGGGAACGCTATTATCGTTTATTTAGGTAACGGTATTTTAGGGGTAATGATATTTCAGTTATTTCGGTAACGGGTTTTTAGCGTTAACGGTAGTTTACTTATTTTGGTATCGGTATTTTAGCGGTAACGCTAATTTCGTTTATTTCGGTAACGATTTTTTTAGGGGAAACGGATTTTCAGTTATTTCGGAAAGGGTATTTTAAGGATAACGTTATGTTAGTTATTAAGGTAATGTCAATGCATATAGATAATTTTAAACCAATTATGCCCGAATTCTAATGACTAGCTAGTTTATGATCAAGCTCTGAAAAAATATATGTCTATTTATAACGATTATTTTTTCTGATTTTATCAGATTATTTTAGTAACGGTATTTTAAGGATAACGCTATTTTAATTACTTCGGTAACGGTATTTCCATCTTTTCAGTAACGTTATTTTAAGGATATTGGTATTTTGGTTATATCGGTAATGGTATTTTACGGATAACGGTATTTCAATTGTTTCGGTAACGTTATTTTAGGTATAACGTTAGGGTTTTGAATCGATAACGGTATTTTAGCGGTATTGCCTGCCATCCCTGTTATTAACCCTTAAATGCATAATCTCGTCGATTTAAATGAAAGTGTGTATATAAGATGTTAAAATGCTAAATAAACAAAAACTGCATACCACGATTTTCAAACAAAATTTTTTTTACGCTTTTTATAATCGAAAAACCAATAATGTCAGATGTTTGGATTACCCCTTACACAAATATGAAGTAACATAGAGACCAAAAAATATTTAATTGAAAGCTTGCATTTATTTTTCATTTAAATATGTTTTTTATTTAAACTTTTTTAAATTATTGTTGTCCTTTTTCGATATCATAAAAATGTTGTCCTTTTTAATTAAATTTGCAAATTTAAAATTTTTTAGAGGGTATCTGAGCTTTTTCCGACTTTCGTTATTGTTCAGCATTTATGCTTTTTAATCTCTATTTTAAATATTTTAAACAAATGGAAACGCTAACATTTCATTAGTTTCGGACATGTTTTCATACAAAAATGTCTTAACTTTGGCGTCACCTTTTAAACGTGTCCCTGATCTTTTATTCTTTATCACATATCCAAATTTCATTAAGGTTGGAGGGAACCTATCGGGAGACTCTCCTTGTAACTGCTGATGATGACTATTGAAAGGAATGTCGTTTATTGTATAATTACTAGTATTTCGATCTGGCTAAAGATCTCATCAGAACCCGAAGTTTTAGAAAAGCTAGAGCCTCCATAATAGGCAGAACTTTAACAAAAAAACCTATTAATAATCAATTTGCTCCATTCTTGTCTTCTTAGTAATCAAGCACGTGGTTAGGTCTTTTCCTAACAAGCATCATGACGTTACTAAACTTTGAAGACCAAAAATGTTCTATTTATATAAAAAAATTTTTAGTGTGTACTCTGGCTCAAGTAATATTTTTTTTTTTTTGATCAAGGCATTGATCGTAAGATGAATGACTGACTGCATGTATTTTGCTTTTGTATTACATGTATAATCGTTCGTCTGATGCAAAATGTGATCTGAAAACAGCACCTTAGAAATTTTTTAAATGCAAAAACATTGTACATCTTGATCATCTGTTGATCATGACCTGTGATACTCTTAATTTTCTTGTAATACGCTAGCCATGTCCAACACATTTCTCAGCAAAATTATAAAAAAATCCTCAATAATTTCTTTCGTTTTTCAATGGAAAATTTAGACGAGCTGCAACTCACCACTTATTTTAGTACACAAAATTCTTTTTGTAGGAATAAGAAGCTCATGAGTTAGTGCAAAACACTTCCATATTCGAAATTTCACTAGTTTGAGAAAAATGTGGTCAAAGTGTGCAACCCGTAAACATTATCCAATCTCTTTAAAATTTGACACATATATAGTTTACATCACTTAGACTCTGGGCTCAAGCTAACTCATATAAAATCTCATCTTTGGAAAAACTAAATACCTATTATATATTTAGCTTTTTCCTAAGAAAAACTATCTGTCACTATAAAAACCGAAATAAATACATATGTTAGAATTCCCGGGAAAGTTCAATAACACTTTCCGATTGCCGAAAGTTTAAAAAAGTCGAGATTTTGAAAATCCTAATTCCCTTCAATTAACAAATAAAGTCAAACTTCTATATATTCTATATATTTCTAAAAATATCAGTTGTATAGGTTAATATCTATAGTCTAAAATATATATATTTTTTTAACCAGAACATAAAAACATAAATCAACCACTTAACAAAAAAAACAGGAGCAAAAAATACAAGCAAACAAACATATACCAACAAATTATGTTCATGTAAATTTTTGTTCATATAACAATGTCTTTCATTCGGTCTGACTGTCTCTATATCAGAGAGTCATTATAGCTACTTTCAGCTACTACTTCCGCTACTTTTCTTCACTTACCTTACGTTCCTGTTCATCTTTCGCTAGTTGACCACCATTGACATTATTATTTTCACCATCGCCATCTAATGGATTTGGTGTTGTTGGTATATCGCATTCTTCTGTTGGTGGCACAACGCAACGCAGTGAATGCCTATCAAATACAAGCATGGCCGGGCAACGTTGCAAACGTGGATAACCACCCTGACATTGCCAATAACGATTGCAGGATTTACCCAAAGGAACATTACCATTAGCATCCTCATTGCAAAGTGCTGAACATGAATGTTGAATGTTGGCGTTAGTTGATGGCATATTTTATTTATGGCGGGGTAAACAAACAGCAGGGAATTTTTTATAAAAAAAAAGAAAATGAAAATTTACATAAATCATTACAATATTTAGTAAATAATTATTTAACAAATAGCGAGAGTTTTTAAAATGTCATAAAGAATTTTGTAAAGCATAATAAATAAGAACAATATGGCGTATGATTGATATTCTTAATGAAATAATAATAATCATACGCAGTGTAGTACGTACATACGGTTATAATAAGATATTCGGATTTGTTTAAAGAACACACATGAAATCGTATGAGTAATAACACTGAGAGAATTATCTACATGATATCAGTGAATTTTTGCATTAAAGTGTCACTGGAATTCGTCCATTGAAACTTTTCATAAATTTATTGCAGTTTTTCATAAAATTTATTGAAACACTTCATTATATTTATTAAAAGTTGTATACGCTTAATAAAAAGTTTCATTTCATAAAATTATGAAGCTTTTTTTATATAGTTTAAGAAACTGTTCATTCACTTTGTGCAGCAATTTTCATTAGTTTATTGAAAAATTTCGTTAAGACTTGTCCAAGTAAATTATCTCAGTAAAGCAAGGATTCCATTTACGGGGTTTCAAAAACGATTAATCATTTCTAATTTTCGTTTCGATAAAAAAGGGACATTGTGATGACGGTCAGTCGAATATTTTTGTTACCTATTACATATCTCAAGGAATCGGCACTCAAGTTAAGAGCAAATATTTTAAAAATTTAAATGTCGAAACGAGCTAACGCAAATTCTAGCATTTAAGCATAAATGAAATCTTTTTAGTTTAGAACACATTTTTACCTAAAATCAGTTGTTTCTATTAGCTGTATGAAAATAAAACAGTTAAACCCAAAATTCTACATGTGGTGTTATAAATATGTTAGAGTGATTTATTTAAAGCATGAAAACCTAAAATAGTTGGCTTTAAAATGCCTTTTAGATCGAAAACCAGCGATGAAAATGAAAAAGATCCCGATATCAAAATTATCCACCTTGGAAACGAAATATTCAATAAAAATTATTATATCCGTTAAAAACACGCAAAAACTTAAATGTTAATAACAGTTTAGATCACTCTTAATAATTTAAGCTACAAATGAAATTAGCTTATAAGGAAATTATCCAGTTTTAAATGTTCAATATTGGTATTCATGAAAGATTCGTAAAATCAGATTTCTACTAAATTTATCGAAGTAATGTTTTAAACTGAATAACTGAAGGCAATTCTAAACGGTATATATAAAAAACAAAAATGTTGAGGAATTAACAAAAAAAAAGAAGTTGACCATGACAATGAAACTGTAGTAATGGTTAATTTGAAGAGTCGCATTATAGTATACCTACGTAGGATAGACAAATAAACTAAGAATGTTTACAACAGAGTCTTTGTTTCAAAATAAAAAATACTATATGACTATAATACTATAATACTGTATGCTCAGTTTTGACTTGACTAGTTAGTGCAATGAAAATATATAAAGATTATTTTAAAAATACTAGAAGTAGTTTCACACCGAATTGTAAACCTAACACCTCTCAGAAATTCAACGAACATAAAATGTTGAGATCAAATAATTTAAATTCATGAACAAGTATTAAAAGTAACAAATATGTCTAAGTAAATATTAGTTTTTCAGATTTACTAAAAAAAAAAAACGATAAAAATAGTGTTTAACCCCTCCGATGAGTGACAGTTCTGAACTTCACGGCCGTGTGAAAGGTCCCTACGGACCTTTTTTGTAAATCATGTTTTTTCATATAAAAATTTTTTTTTGATTTTTTTTTTGTTTTTGTATTGTTATAACTAAATTCTACATACAAAAATAATATTTTAAATTTTTTTAATTTTTTGTTTTTATCATTATCCCTAATGTCTTTGAGTTTAGGTCTTTGTGTTCAGAACAAGTAAATTATGTGTTGAAACAATAAAAATTATAATGATGCCCAAAAACATGCATTTATTAGTGAAATTCAGTACAAGGGGTCCATACGGACCTATTCACACGTCCGCGTACTATTCTCACTAAAACCTCAATAACTAAAGTAATGATCCGATCGGCTTGATTTTTTTCCAAAGATGCGCAACAAATACTCTTGGAATACAGAGTAACTTTGGGGGGGGGGGGGGGGTTGTAGTGGCCGAAGTAAGGAGTAATTTCAGTTTAAAAGGCAAAAAGGTCCCTAGGGACCTTCTCACTCATCGGAGGGTTAAACGCATTGACGGAAAAAGCAAAAATAGCTAAGTCTCGCAATGAATCGCAACATATTTCTATTGTTTTAAATTTTAGATTTTCTGTTTAAGTAATCAAGATGTAAAAATCATTTTTAAGTTAGTATGAAAACAACATGAAAAATTTTGTGCGTAAGCATTCTTTACTTACACTTAATAAAAAAACTGTCTGTAAATGTTGCTGAATTTAGCAAATTTTTTTCTGATATTAGCAATTTTTTTGCAATGATCCTCCCAGCAAAAATGTTTGTTGACGTTATTGACTTTTTTTTGGATTTGGGAATTCTAAAAATTCTTTCTTTTTACACTTAACGCTTTCACTACCGACTTTTGTTTGTGGATTTATTTCTATTTTGACTTCAGATTCTTGTTAGGTGTACTTCAATATTAAAGAAAAAAGAGTTTAATGATGATATGAAAAGAGTCTAATGGTAATATGAAAGAAAAATTGGTTCGAAAAAATTTGTATCATTAAAACATCGAATAACCAACATTGCTGTTTTATTTTGTTGCGATCATGAAATAAATCTACATGCCAAATTTGAAGATTCTAGCTTGTGCTCAGTTCAGGAGCTACACCAAACGCCACTTTTTTGGAGATATGGGCTTATTGTCCAGATGACAAGTTTGTCTACATATAATGATTTTTTTCTCAATGACCAATATCTTAATGAACATATTTGAATAAAATATAGTTTTTATTTCATTATTATTTCATTATTATACGGTGTACAAGGGTAGTGGACACTTTTTTTTCAAAAAACACGATTTGAAAGTTTTTGAAGTAACAAAAACTATAATTTTGAAAAAAAATTAAATCGCTATAATTTCTCTAAAATAGTTTTAGGGCCTCCATATATTATGGAAATGTAAATCTCCACAATAATAAACGCAAACGAATTGGTTACAACAGTATTAAATCCAGATAAATGCGCAGTGGGGGCCCCAACGCAAAATTTATTCCATACATTTTGCTGGTTAATCGTTTTGGTGTCAGCTAGATAAACTTAAGTTCCTAAGATGAGCATATTAGCTTTCCCAGGAGCTGAGTTAGTTACAAGCCATATAGTTGTGATCGTTATGCATTTTAAATCCGCAAGTAAAGCTCATCCAAATATTTTATTATGAACTTTTCGAGATCTGCTATATTTTAGAAGAAGTTGTCATTAAAGATTCAAATTTTTCAAAATATTTAACTTAAGCTGGCATTAATGTTTATTGAAGAATGATATTAAGAGAACCTTTCGTTCCGTTACTCAAACTATATTTGTTAACCAAACTAAAGCATCAAATTAATTTGTAATTTAATTAGCCCTATTTTCCAAAAATACTGGTTAGGATAGGAAAATATATATCTCAAAGTGGAATTTCTTCAAAATTATAAAAGATTTCCAAACCGTTTTATTACATTTTTGTAAACCTTTGTATGAATGTAGCGTTCATAAAAATGCGGCGCGAAGAATGTAATACTTAAGGTGTTTAAAATCAAATGAATGCCTTGCTCAAATAAGGGTATGGGCGTTCAAATCAAAATGCATATCGTGCACTTCGTGATTTTTTTGGTCAATTTGATCGTCCAAATGTGCGTACAATCGCAAAAATCGTGGAAAAATTCGAGCAAACCGGGTCTGTAGAAGATGTGAGAACACCAGTGCATGCTCGTACAGCTCGTACTGCAGAAAATATTGCTGCTGTTCGCGATAGTGTGGCTGAAGAGCCGTCCACCTCAACTCGTCGTCGTGCCCAACAATTGCACCTCTCACGCTCGTCGTTGATGAACATTATGCATAAAGACTTGCATTTACACGCTTACAAGGTGCAATTGGCTCAAGAACTAAAGCCTCTTGACCATTCCAAACGTCCGTGAATAGGCAGAATGGTGGCAAGAAATGGCAACAGTGGATGATCAATTTTCGAAGAAAATCATCTTCAGTGATGAGGCACATTTTCACCTCAGTGGATTCGTCAATAAACAGAATTGCCGCATTTGGGCGAATGAGAATCCAAGAGTGATTGTCGAAAAACCAATGCACCCACAAAGAGTGACTGTTTGGTGCGGTTTATGGGCTGGCGGCATCATCGGGCCGTATTTTTTCCAAAATGAGGCCGGTCAGGCAAGTTACTGTGAATGGTGTTCGCTATCGTGAGATGATAAACGAACTTTTTATGGCCCGAATTGGAAGATATGGTTGTGGACGATATGTGGTTTCAGCAGGACGGTGCCACTTGCCACACAGCTAACGAAACAATGGCTCTTTTGCGCAACAAATTCAATGGCCGTGTTATCTCACGTAATGGCGATGTCAATTGGCCGCCAAGATCATGTGATTTGACACCGTTGAACTTTTTTCTTTGGAGTTATTTGAAAGAAAGGGTGTACGTAGATAAGCCAGCAACAATTCAAGAGCTAAAGGATGAGATAATTCGGCACATTAACGGCATAGAACCTCCATTATGCCTCAGCGTCATCGAAAATTTGGACCATCGGATGGAGGTGTGCCGCCGTGGTCGCGGCGCCCATTTGGCCAATATTTTGTTCCATACATAATTGAGTAATACCAATATATCATAATAAAATAAAATTACAATAATTTCCTAAATAGTTTGTGTTTTATTCAAAATCAACATCGGCCCTTGAAATTTAACCACCCTTTATATATATA
>CM037852.1:130849403-130866037 GCA_021234595.1 Delia radicum
TCTCAGCGACCGCGATTGTTCTACTTCTCTCTTTTCAATGATAAAAATTAAGTTTAAATTTAGGTCCACATTTTTACGACATTTAGCGGTAAATTTATAGATTGTGTATCCGAAGTTTTTATGCGATTCAGACTTAACAAATGCTTATTGGTGCAAATTTCAGTACGATATGCGAAATTTTTTGGAAAATCAGGTAATATTAGACTTACAAGGAGAGTATCCCGATGGGTTCTCTCCGATTCTAATTTAATTTGGATATGTGATAAAGAAAATAATTTTCGGTTTAATTCGAATTGTTTCAGAGATATTTCCGACAAAAGGAATAGCAAATTAAAAAGCATCTGAAGGCACAATTAACTGGTATACGAAACACGTCCGATAACTTTCAAGTATTTTGTTTTATCAAAAAAAATTTGTTTTAAGTAATGTAAAAACTGGCGTTTAGTTAAAGAATTATAGTTGGATTAAGATAGAGAAAATGTTTATTAATGCCTATTAAATTTAATCCAGGAGATGTCTAAGGTTTTTCCAACATTCGTAATGGTTCGGATTTTATGAGACATTTTCCATAGTGCTTTTTGACATATATTTTCAATATTTTAAATCAATGGTATCAAAATTTTAGTTTGGTAGAGTACATTTAAGCCGATTGCAAAAAAATCTGAATATATTCAGGTTCCGACATGTTTCCATACAAAAATGTATTAATTTTGTCCCCACTTTTAAACCCTTAAACTTGATATTCGATCAAATTTCATTAATATCGGAAAGAACCCATTGGAAGACTCTTCTTTATAGTTAACAAATAATTAATTAATTATTTATTATAGTTTCCAACTTATAGAAGGAAACTATACTCGTACTATAAGTTGGGTAAAGTTACTCTGTGTGTGTAAATGAAAAAAGTACACATTTTATGCGTAAATTGGTATGCACAAAATGAGTAAATTGTTAAAAGTGCGCACAAAATTGTCGAAAAATTAAAAAATATGTGTAAACTTACGTAAAGTTTAAATTAAAACAGCCCAAAATAAAAGCTGAAAAATTGCCAAAACAATGTTTTATTATATTTATTTTTGATTTTTAGCTAAAATATCATAATTAATTTTCAATAAAAAAAAGAACATGTTTTGTCTCAATATTCTCATCACCTAAGAGTATTTTTCCTTTAAATTTTCCTTAATACTCTCTTTAAAGGAAAAGCCTCACACACCAAATTTATTTTAAACAGAAACAGTAATAGACATTGCGGACTTTACCATATAAAAAGTCAGAGATGGTTAAATAATTATTCTTAATTAAAAGCATCAGATTCAGAGCACTGCTATAAAAAAGTTTATGGGGTTAAACATTTTCAATCAGTTATATGAGCTGTTTGAAAACAATTACCGGCACCTTAAATTGTTGGCGTTCTAACTTGAACCTGCACCACTATAAAATCGAACTACCTCCACTATATAGAACAAAAAAATTGTATTTTTGCAGTCTGAAATTGGAAATGATATTCGAATAATTTGGTAATGTAAATGTTAATAAATTTCACATACCATTTAAAAATAACGGATACCGGAGTATTTTGCAGTTCTATTTTGCAGTAATTTTTAATGATTTTGTAGCGATGTTTCTTATTTATCGTTTTATTTTCATTAACATTTTGTTATGTTTATTTTCTTTAAACATATAAAAGACACTTCATTATCACTTTCATTTTTTTTATTTTTTTAAATAACAAAAAAGAACTGTAAAAAATGAATGTAAAATCATAAAGCAGTCATTTGATGTGGGTTGTTTTTTTAAATGAACTACAAGGTTAGTAAATATTTTAATTTGTTCTACATTTACATTAAAAACTGACATTTACATTAAAAATAAAGAAACTGTATTACAACCCAAACAACTACTTATTTTAAAAGCAGAAATTTTCTGAGTGTAGTATACCCAGTAAAAAACGCTGCTTACATGCCAGCAGATTTGTAAGGAAGTAAGCCAAAAAGAATCCCTTACAAACCTGCTATGATTTTTATATGCCGAATTCCCACTTGGAAGCATTACTTTTGGGCAAAAGCTGTGACTTCATGGCTTGCAGTAAAATCACATTTCATGTCTATATAATTACGATTAAAAGTGATAACATGTATATACCATACATAATTTATTTCAAATAAAGTTCTACAGAAATTAATTTGTTGTTGTAAAAACTTTTGACATAAAATATAATCGTTTTATTTTTTTACCTCTCCACGTGCTAGCTCTTTAGAAACAGTTAAATGACTAATTATTTTTTATTACATACTCGAAAACAGCAAACGCAATCGGAAATCACTAGCGAAAATTGGTACAGATCGTTTATAATACACGATATAAAACTTTCTGCATTACAACCTGCATCCCTGTAAGGGGTTAGCGTAAGCTGCTAACAACCTTTATCCTTGTAAGGGAAAGCAGTAAGCTCAACATTTTTTGTTTGTTTATTTTTATACGAAAATTATTCGTTTCTTTTGCTGCTTCTCAGTATTCTGTAATAGTTAGCACTTACATCAGCGCATTTGTTTTTATCCCGCTTCTAAAAACACGAAAATTTTTTACTGGGATATTTACAAACATTTTTTCGAGTGTATCGCATAAACCAAATTTGCTTTTATCTACATTAGTAGATTTACTATATCAAAAATTAACCAAATTTGTCACGACTTAATAACATTTGAACCAAACATATCGCTCATTTACTTCAAGACTGTCATAAGTCAAAAAATGTGATTTTTGAGTTAATAATGTTGATTTATTAGTTATATCATGATTTGTATTGTGTAAAAATTTCATATTAATATCATGTATACTTTTCGAGATAGAGGATAATATATTTTATTTTTCTTTAAAGTGGGTGCAAAGAGTATATACTTTATAAAGAAACTGTGCTACTCACGCGTCTCTCGATAGTTAGCGAATTCTCACTCTCACTAAGAGAAAAATACATTAAAAATCCCTATTTATAAAGAACGTGACAAATACATAAAGAAAGGGATGGATAGAAAACTATAAACTCGTTTTCTGCAAAATCAGGTTTTTTGAGTTATGTCAGTCTTGCAGTAAATGAGCGATATACTGAATTTTGTTTTAATAAGAACAAAATTTCGGATGATTAACCTAGAAAGTTTAGTTTTTGTCATTGAATCTATCGAAATGTAGGCAACAATTATTGTGAATTTAGCATGCAATCACAAGAAAATAGTGATATTATTTAGAGAAAACGTGGTTGTAGAAAAATCGTTAAAACTTTTTACTGTAACCGATCTAACAAAATGTTTTTTTGATAATGGTCGAATAAGAAAAGTTTTATAACAATTTATTTTTATGAAATATTGGTTGAAAAGTTCGAAAAATTTTCGAACTTTTGAAATTTTCGCTTGGTAAGATCAAAATCTAAATTAAGCATACACTCAAAAAATAAGTTAGTACAAAAGTTAGTAAAACGTCTTGTAAATCAGGTATACTATTTTTTAGCAAAATTTTTTGCTAAAATCGTGTTTTCAGCTAAAATTTTTGTTATACTTATTCAGCACTTAACTGTTTTATACTAATGCTAATATACAAGGTGGCGCAAAAATAACCTTCCGATGTTTTTTGGCTGTAATTTAAAAAAAAATGAAAAACTTTGATTCTTCTTGTGGATTATTTTTTATTTGGTATTTTAATTTTTTTACATCAAGGTGGCGCAAAAATAACCTTCCGATGTTTTTTGGCTGTAATTTAAAAAAAAATGAAAAACTTTGATTCTTCTTGTGGATTATTTTTATTTGGTATTTTAATTTTTTTACATCAAGGTCGAGAATATGATGTCATGTAAATGGCCGCCGCCACAGTTGATTGTCATTTGAGCCCTTTTTATGGCATTTTCCATCACTTTGGCCAAAACTTCCGGCGATACGTCCTCACATTCTTGACGGATATTGTCTTTAAGAGCTGCAAGAGTCTGAGGCTTGTTGACATAAACCCGCGACTTCAAAAAGCCCCACAAAAAGAAGTCTGGGGCGGTCAAATCAGGCGATCTTGCTGGCCAGTGCAAATCGCCAAAACGGGAGATTAGGCGCCCGGGAAATGCATCCTTCAGCATATCGGTTTATGGCACGTGCAGTGTGTGCCGTTGCACCGTCCTGTTGGCACCACATGTTTTCCAATCCCAATTCATCAAGTTGCGGCAAAAAGAACTCGTTGATCATTGCTCTGTAGCGCTCACCATGCACAGTAACCGTTTGGCCCGCGACGTCTTCGAAGAAAACAGGTCCGATGACTCCTCCAGCGAAAACAGCACACCATACAGTGACTTTGAGCGGGTGTAATGGCTCTTCGTGGGTTACACGCGGAATTTCAGTGCCCCAGAAGCGTAAATTTTGATTATTTACGTACCCGCTAAGATGGAAATGGGCCTCATCACTCATGATTATTTTTGATGAAAAATCATCTTCCTCTTGGTGGTGATTAAGGATGGCTTGAGCGTATGTTACACCCGATTGGCGGTTAGCAGCTAACAGCTGATGCACCGTCTGGACTTTGTACGGAAACATCTTCAAATCTTGTACCAAAATTCGCTGTTAAGCCGTCGACTGATGCCCATTTGCGTGGCACGTCGTCTGGTCGATGTCGACGGCGCTTCCATGACATCCTCGGCTACAGCAGCAATATTCTCTGCAAAACGGCTACTCCGGGGTCTGCCACGCCTGGCAGCATCTCGTGTTTTGCCAGTCTCTTCGAGGCGAGCGGCTAAACGTCGCAGTGTTTCACCAGTAGGCGTTGGACGGCCAGGAAATCTGCAACGAAATTCACGTTGTGCCAAAGTCACCGACCGATTATTGGTCAAATAAATAGTCACCAATATTCCGCGTTCTGGAGCAGTGTAGCGTAAAATTGTTTATTAACGTGTATTTCGCATGTCTTTACTACACAAATGTCAAAACAGAACTGACATTAGGGGCCAATCGCAAAATTTATAGCATTTTCTGATAGGAGGATTACTTTTGCGCCACCTTGTACTAATGTTTTACTAATTAATATTGCTAAAAAAAATTGTGCTGATAAGCATATTAATAGTGTGGACGACAACCAGATTGAAAGATATACGCAGAATGAAGCAGATGTCGCGGCATGTCAAGATGTTGTAGAGAAGAGGAAAATGATACTAAAAAGTACAACTCTAATAAGACATATAAAAAAATCAACCATGGAAGACTTTTCTATCTGTTTTTCATACATAAAACAAAATGAGGATTAAACAACTTAAACTTTGCGTTGTCACCGGCTTGTGAAAATAATTTTCTTTTAATTAAATAAAAGACAAAATAAAATATTTAAATGTAATATATATTTCTAAGCTAAATGTTTATAGATTTATAATCTAGTGTGGTCAAATTGCAAACAAACATATACAGACATGTAGACAGAGAAAAGAGAAAGACAAACCCACCACATCTTAGGTAGATTTTTATGGTTCCTTTTCGTATTGCAAAAAAAGGGTTGTTTTTTTCGTTTCGTTTCGTTTGTTTTTGTTTATTTTTTCGTTCCGTTTATATAATTATCTTCGGCAGCTGCGTCCTTTAAAAGATAGCATTATTTAGACAACCATTGACCGTAAGTAGCTGAAAGAAAATTTTTGTTATGTTATATATATTATTTCTATATATTTTCAGATATTAAATTAATTCATATCGTCAGTGTGGGAAAATGAAAATTTTTATATATCGTAATTATTGTAAACTATTTTTAAAAGAATCACAAAAATATGTTTTATGATTTTCAGCAAATAAATTAACTAAATTACAATTTTTTCTACAAATTTTTTGCGTTTTTTTTTCAGTCTACTAAACTTCAGCAAAAAATTTATTAATTTTTAGCAATGCTCTTGTATTTCTAATCTACTACGTGTTAGCAAAACTTTTGCTGAATCTACTAATTTTGTTGCTAAAAATCAGCTCGCGCACAAATGCTTTTCAGGTTTAATCATCAAACTATACGAAATTTCAGATAGATCGCTTAAATAGATTTCTTGTAAAATACAAATTTTGAGTGCAACTTAAAAAATAAGTTTTTTTGCAAAAATTTAAAGTTTGCAAAACTCTAGGAAATTTTTTTTGTCTAACTATTTTTAACCAAAAACTTATATTTTTGCGAAAAAATCTCGACTTTTGAAAAATCAAGGACACCTTTGTTATATTTTTAATCACCATTAAATTTTTTAAAACCTGAATTCCTATTGGGGAAATCACTCGTATTTCTAACAATATTTTTCAACTCAGCTTAATTTTATTTTAAATTGTTGTAAACTTTTTGAACATATTGTATGGGCAAAGAATCTAAGTAAAACCAGAGATAAACAATTAATGATATCAGGGGCATAAGTATATTTAGGTAAATAGATTTCCAAAAATAACACCAACAACACTCAACTTGTAATGTTCGACACTAGATTGTGCAGAATTTTTAAAACAAAAAAATCTATAACATTCTTCTATTCAATACGTTTGTTTGTTGTTTCTTCCAATTGTCCAATCGTTTTTGGTATGTTAGTTCCCATAAATTGTCACTTTAATGGTTTTGCTTGCTGTGTTAACCATTTGGTATTTGGCTCAAACAACAACAGCAACAAGAGATTGTAAAATACAACAAATTTTATGTGAAAATTTTTGTAAATCTATTCTATTGCCCCCAATAATAGAACGTGTATGTAGTACCTTTGCAAAAAGTAGCATAAATCTATTAAACCAATTGAGGTTTTTCAGGTAGTATATATGTTTCTTTCTAAGCCAACAGCCCCGCTACAGAATCTATCTATCTTCTATCTATATATATAAAACAGGATGTGTGTATGTATGTAACGTATGGACTCCAAAACGGCTGAGCCGATTTTGATGAAATTTTCAGGGAATCTTCAGAATATTCTGGGGGGTGACACTGTGAAGTCTGATGGCGGAGAGCCGTGGCAAAATCCAATTTTTATATTGTACCACCAATGTCATATACATATATTTATTTTTTTTTTGCGTTTTTTTATTTTATTTTGTTTTTTTTGAAAGCCGTTGTCATGTTTTTCAAAACGAGATATCAAACTCTTAAATCGGTTATGTAGTTCCGAAGATATTTACAAAAAACCTATGTTAATCTTCAAGCTATGTTACACGAACACAACAGCCTCATCCGTCTATTCAAAACAGCCCTAGACCAGATGCCTACAGATGATTATACGGTTGTGATAAGAGCTGACAAGACACCGCACAGTGGGATAAATCACAAAATTTGTGGAAATAATTCGGCCATTTGTTAACTTGTGGTCCGATTGCAATGACATTTGGAACATGCATAAAAGACATAAAGTGGAGTTTAAGTTTTGATTTTGAACCTTCCAGACCCTTTAGGGGCGGCAAAATGACTGCCCAAAGTTGGGTACTTTTTTCATAAAAATTTTGAGTGTTTGCCATTTTTTTGTTTCTCATCCGATTTTCAAAAAAAACATATTAGTAATCTTCTTGTAAAGATGAACAAAAAACATGCTTACATGTGTGGGTTACCTACAATAGTTTCCGAGATATTCCGATTTGAAAATGTGAAATTCCAAATTTTGTCCGACTCAGGTCCAAAGTTTTTCGAATATCGGGAAAAAATTGGGACCAATTTTTGTTTTAAAATAAAATTCTTGATTGAATAAAAAAAATTAGTTCAATATCTTGTTTCAGTCAAAAATTACATTAGTTTAAAGTAGAAATTAAAAAAAAAAAGTAAATTTTGGCGATATTTTCCCCAAAAAGCACCAAACTTCTTATCGCTCCAGACAAATATTTTTGTTCTGAACATATAAAGTATGTATACTTTTCTGGAAGGTCTTTTTATATAAATGCGAGTTGTGGTAAAAAAAATTTGATTTGTAAACACTTTTCCGCTTCCAAAGTAGCCATATTTTTGAGGTAAATATCAACTTTAACTCACAGTTAAAATTTGTGCACGCCTCCAATTAGGTAGTGGAAACCGGTTTTAGATACTCCCACAGATACCTAATGTAGTGTGTAAGTCATTTCCAATCCCCGCTTTAAATGACGACATGGCAGCAAAAAACGAAAAAAATCCCATTTTTGGAAATTTTTTTTATTTGTAGGAATTGTGGGATTGTTTTCAGAAAATCATAATTTCTGAAATTTGTTTCGATTTATTGACCTTAAAGTCTAGTTAAATCCAAAAAATCATTGGATTATGTCTATTAATAAATATTTTTATTGAATAGTGAAAATTTTCATTTAAGCAAAAACTGAAATTTTTACCTTCATATTTGTATTACCCAAGTTTCTGTTTACCAAGATGGCTAAATTCAACCTTTTTTAAAAAATCGCAAACTACAGGTAATTTTTCATAACTTCTAAACAGAAAATCTTTAAATGTTAGCCCTTATTCATATATTTCTTCTAATGTGTCCTCGTATTCACATCTTACATAATTGGGTCAGGTAAAAGGGTTTTATGATGTTCTTCATTAATGATATTAAAGGTTTTGTGGGCCCACCCAAAGATACGTGTTTTATGATTGCTATTTTAAATATACCCTCTCTTTTTATATTTTATGGGCCTTAGTATTTGAAGACACAGTTACCTGGGTTATGATAGCTAATAATATTTCACCTGACCCAATTATGTAAGATGTGAATACGAGGACACATTAGAAGAAATATATGAATAAGGGCTAACATTTGAAGATTTTCTGTTTAGAAGTTATGAACATAACATACCAGTGTTTGGTATCGTTGAAAATAAAATTACTTGTAATTTTTTTAAAAAGGTTGAATTTAGCCATCTTGGTAAAACAAAAACTTGGGTAATCCAAATATGAAGGTAAAAATTTCAGTTTTTGCTTAAATGAAAATTTTCACTATTCAATAAAATATTTATTAATAGACATAATCCAATGATTTTTTGGATTTAACTAGACTTTAAGGTCAACAAATCGAAACAAATTTCAGAAATTATGATTTTCTGAAAACAATCCCACAATTCCTACAAATAAAAAAAAATTTTCCAAAAATAGGATTTTTTTTTCGTTTTTTGCTGCCATGTCGTCATTTAAAGCGGGGATTGGAAATGACTTACACACTACATTAGGTATCTGTTGGAGTATCTAAACCGGTTTCCACTACCCAATTGGAGGCGTGCACAAATTTTAACTGTGAGTTAAAGTTGATATTTACCTTCCAGAAAAGTATACATACTTTATAAGTTCAGAAGAAAAATATTTGTCTGGAGCGATAAGAAGTTTGGTGCTTTTTGGGGAAAATATCGCCAAAATTTACTTTTTTTTTAATTTCTACTTTAAACTAATGTAATTTTTGACTGAAACAAGATATTGAACTAATTTTTTTTTTTTTCAATCAAGAATTTTATTGGCTAAATAACCGTTATTTTAAAACGAAATTTGGTCCCAATTTTCTCCCGATATTCGAAAAACTTTGGACCTGAGTCGGACAAAATTTGGAATTTCACATTTTCAAATCGGAATATCTCGGAAACTATTTGAGGTAACCCACACATGTAAGCATGTTTTTTGTTCATCTTTACAAGAAGATTACTAATATGTTAAATTTTTGAAAACCGGATGAGAAACAAAAAAATGGCAAACACTCAAAATTTTTTATGAAAAAGTACCCAACTTTGGGCAGCCATTTTGCCGCCCCCAAAGGGTCTGGAAGGTTCAAAATCAAAACTTAAACTCCATTTTATGTCTTTTATGCATGTTCCAAATTTCATTGCAATCGGACTATTTCCACAAATTTTGTTATTTATCCCACTGTGCACCGGCTGGTGAGCATGAGCGGCGCTTCAATGCACCGGTGATAGGTGACGTCGCAGTTGTTATGGCAGTTGTTTTCAGCTATTTATTTTATATACTGCAGCAAATAAAGGCGATAGAAGGACAAAGAGGCGCTGGGCTTCTCATGAAATTACAATTTTTTAAAATGATTTACTAATGTTAATTTATTTTTTGAATTATTTTATTTGCGTAAAAAAAAATCTTGATTTAAAGAATTAATTATAATTAAAATTTGAAGGCAAAACAACGTTTGCCGGGTCAGCTATAAAGTATATAGCAGCAATGCCAAACTAACAGAATCTGCTCTCCTATAAGAGCCTAAGAAAGCATCCAACTATTTTTCCGATTTTTCAATAGGGAATTAGAAAAAATTTTTTTTTTAAAAATTCAAAACTAGATCAAATGCAAAACTCAATTTATCTAAAAATCGTCCAAAATTTGTCTTAGTTTTTTTTATTTAAAAAAATTATTAGAGGTTTTTTTATCGATCTGGAAAGTTTCATCTTGTATTAGTTTTGGTGAAAATGGTCGTTAAATATTGTCCTTCATATATATTCTATATTATGTGTAAATTAAATTGTTGATTTATAAAACAAAAACTTTTGCAGGTGATAAATACTAAAACAAATATAAATACTAACAAAAGAGGAACAAATACATAAATTTATTGTTTAAGTAGTTATATATACATATATTCTATATTATGTGTATGTATGTATTATTTATTGCTCGTAGATATAAATATATAAAATATATCACAGATATATTTAAATAGTATATACGGAGGACAATATTCAGTCAATATTTTCTCCAAAACAAGTATGAGTTACTCGGCTTGGAAAACAACATATGTATGTTTTATAGTATCAAGGAATCTTTCTAATTTCTTTATAGAAGGCTTTCCATACCAATAGTTCTTCAGCAATGAGAAGGGTGTATTTATTAATGTCAAATTAAAGTGGCTAAAATTTAACCACTTTTTCAATTATTGCAAAAAGTGCGCGAAGTAGGAGTACACTCATTAAAAAAAGTTAGTTTATAAGCCTGTTTAAACGCGTTCCGATTGAGTTAAGCTAAATTGTTGTTTTTATCGTTGTTTTTATTGAAAGTCACGTGATTCGTTAATACCTTATTTCAAATCTACCTTATTTTAAAGATATTGTTATGTTAATTTTTTTGAAGATAAAATGCTAAAACGCCGTAAGAGCTACCAACCTACAATTTTGACTATCCCGGCTGATAATGATTATATATGTTCATATATTGACATGTATGGTTGCATATTTGAGCATATATGAATCATATATTAACATATCTGACATATATGGAAACATTTATGGGATAATACATTAATAGCATATATAGCATACATATTCATATATGAGTTCATATATTATTCCATATATGTGTTCATATATTATTCCATATATGAATTGAACTTTCTTTTTTCAATGTCAGTTGCCCATATATGAAGACACATATATGAAGACACATTTACGAAGAAAAATATGTGAAGACACATATATGGAGACCCATATATGGAGTCCTAGATTTTTTTTAGTTTTACTATTATTATTCTAAATTAAAATCATATATGAACGAATTTTAGAACGCACATTGGTATGGACATAGACTTTTACCATAACAGAATTAATAACTTTTTATTCAAAAATTCTTGGCTTTTAAATATAATATTTTATTTTGTTGCCAAAATTGAGTAAAAATTCATTCAAATACATTTAAATCTAAAGTTTTAAGATTAAATTAAGCTTACCGGCTTAAAATGTTCATATATGAAACCATATATTATAGCATATACAGTTAGGGACATTAAAATACTGTCACTTTTTGCTAACACAGTTTAACGTATAAAAGACAACAAAGTTTGTGCGGAAATTTGCAATATTATTTTCGATTACAGTTTAGCAACTCTTTATTTTATAAATCCTTGGTTCCAAAGTTAGTACAATAAATATATAGAAATTAGTCTGTCTAATAAATACAATCACCATTACGTTATTTCAAACAAAAAATTCAAAGATTATGGAATATTTTGTACAATTTGCATACTGACCCAATATTTTCACCTTTTAAAAAGTGGAAAATTTTTGGGATGAAATTTAATTAGCAATACTTGTTGTCAATGCCAATACCAAACAATTTCATTACCTTTCCAATGAAAGTTTTTTTTAATAGCATTGATTAGACCAATGGCAATGACGAAATGGCCCCAATGCCGAAAACAACTAATTGTAATTGACGAAAAGTAAGTGTTTATAAAAAGTATTTTATTTTATAAATAACGATAAAAATTTCAAATTTAGGTCATAACTTTAAAAGTATTTGCTATTTTATTCAAGTTTTATCACGTATACACTATTTATTCTAGTTTGGTAACGTATTAGCAATGATGGACCAGCTTTTAATAATATGTACTTGATAAAATACATATTATAAGATTACCGAGTCACATTGAGCAACGCCAATTAAAACAAAATTTCATTTTCATTGTTTTAAGCAACTGTAATGCCAAAACATGTTATGCCAATTAAATCACAAGTGCCGAAATTTTTGAAATTTCACATATGCCGATTAATACTGTAAGGTTGATATAAATACGGCATAGTGTTTTTTATAGCTGGTCACTTGGGTTGAAAAGCTTCATATTTAGTTATGGTCTTATTGAAAACACCATTAAATGGATTTGTTTTAGAAACTAACCAACGTTTCTTGGATTTATTGATAGTTGTCTTCTTAGAAGTAAATGCATCTTTTTTTTGCTTTTAAAATCGAACATATGTATGCCTTAATTGGATTTTATGATTAACTAGAGTTTTTTTCAAAACTAGAACACATGTGATAACCAAGATAATTTAAAACTGGAAAAATTATAGTGATTATAAGGTTTAAAAAATACTTGAAGATTTTACAAAATTTCAAAGAAAATTGGTAGCCAATTTTTTTTTACTTGGGTTTATTAACTTTTATAAAACAAAGATAAGGTTAACGCATAGTAGCAGTTATAAAGTAATACACTCATTGAAGTTGCGCCAGCGGAATTTTCAAGGAAATGAGAATACCAGTCTGCTAAGTTTAGGTGACCTTAATTTTAGAAGAACTAAATTTTAATTGACAGTTGTAGATAAATTAACTAAGAAGTTAGGCCTATTCGGCCTTTTCGGATTTGACCAGGAGAAGGTCTATATTTGTTACCGGGATATAGTTACCCGATTAAAAAAAATAATATGATGCCACAAAGAAATGTATCTAATTTGATATAGCTTTATATCGAATTAAAATACAATTTGATCCGAAAAATGGTGGATGGTATTGTATATAAATGGATTATATCACATTGAGTTTTGATATAATTTGATACGATTCAGTCAAGTGAAAATAAATTTGTTATATTGAATACAGGGGATTGATATTATTTAGTGCTCACTTTAAATTTAAAATTCAGTTAAATTTTAACTTTATATGCTTAACTATCAAAAATTTGTATGTTAAACTAAAATTGCGATAATTTTAATAGATATTGTTAATGAAACTTTTCGAGTGATATTAAAATTTTGAGTAGACTGGTTATGGATTTCAAACAAAACCGTCAATTTTCCACAGCTTAAAAAAATATATGTTTTTACATTAATTTAATTGTGCCAATCCAATTATATATTGCCCGTCTAATAACGTATGATATAACATACTGTAAGATACAATTAATTAATTTAATATTTGAATTAAATTAAATCCACCATAAATGTTGCGCCGTTAAAACTAAACTAACTAACTCATACATATAAGGTTATTCATGTCATACAAAAAAAAGTTGAAAATATTTTGCCTCAAAGTGTCGAAAATTGTTGAAGTAACTCCTTAAAAGTTCTATAAAAACTCAATACTTTACAAAAAATATGCTAAAACTGTCCAAAACTGTCCAAAACTGGTATGGACTAAATATTTACCTAATCATCAAATTTAGAACAAAATGACATCGATTTACAGTTGCATATGTTTGCATGTTTCGTCGTTTAATGCATATTTAGTGCTTTTTAGTGCATATTTTGCTATTTTCAATTTTTTAATTTCTTAGTATATTTGTAGTATATTTTAAAACTTTGTCCAAATAAAATGTGGATATACTTTTAAATTTTGATTTAAACAAAACATTTTTACATTTGAAAAATCTTACTGACCCGAAGAAAAGCTTTAGATTTAGTTCCCATTGGAAAAATATCGACCTAATTCACATTTTTTATTTCGGCGTTTCAAAGTGTGTGATTTTTGAAAAAATTGCTGTTTTAAGATCATATTTTTCATGTTTTTAGTGCATATTTTGCATTTTTACCCGCATTTCATAAGCGCATATTTTCGATTTTTAAGTGTATTAAATTGCTTGGCCTAGTAATTACTCTAAGCTTTTAAGTCGTATTCTGTTAAAATACCACATTTTTGTATCGATAATAAATATTTAAAAGTCTGATAATTACTTTAACTGAATCTTTGCTATTCATTTAATTAAATTGATTTTCTTAAAATAAATTTTAGAAACTACTTTGCATGCCACCGGAATTTCACTTGCGTGCCATAGTTTTACTAGCCCTGATTTGCACGATCTCTTCTTTTCAAAACATGGATGTTTTATTGATTGCAGCTAAAGCTAGTTTTTGTCAGAACGTGCATTGTTAATTAGCTCAAATACATCATGTCGTATGAGTGATATTAATTATTATTTCTATTACTAAATATAAATCATACGTCAATTCAACCCAGCCCAATATAGCGTATGAGTGATATAATATGTTATTATTTACCCACAAGACAACTCGTAACAAGAATTAAATTTAGATATTTTGTAAACAAAATTGCACTCTAAAAAATGCTCGTCAATTTATTGCTTTAAGTAAATAAAATGTTGATTTAAAATTACTTAAAATGAGTGAATATACACATAAAATTATTAAAACCTAATTTACAAATGTATACCTGCAAACATAAACGCAAATGTTAGTAATCTGCATGTTGGAAAACATGTTTTTAAATTTATAAACATTTTTACCTAAAAACAGTAGTAAATGTTGATTGCCCAAAATAGAAAATAACAGAAGAAAATATTGTGAAAGGGTCGTGATAGAGAAGAATGAGTGTATTTTCTAAAATCATAACTACATTGTAAATTTTCAATTTTCTGAATCAGACTGCTCAGTTTCTGGTATTGAACCTTCGTCAGTGACTCTGTTTTTTTTTCTGAATAATGTAATATTTGTTATGTATTTATTTGTTCGATTGCGTCTATATGAAATTTTCTGTGCAATATTATTTATTTTGTAAATTGAAAACAACCAACATATTTGAGATTTTTTTTTCATAATTATAATTATAAAATGCATAAAAAATAAGCTAAACCACAAATAAATGTTCAATGGACAACAAATATTGCTTAAAAGAATAGCTCATATTGAACTTCTGCGACTAATTCTGGAAAAGTGCAATCGTTTAAATATAGCGTGACATTTGAAGTTTAAACTAAAGGGTGATTCTTTAGCAACTTTCTTTTTGGCAACACTGTTTTTGGCAGCTCAGCTGTTTTCGTGTAACATGTTACTGTTAAACATGTTCAGTTCGTTCTAAATGTTTGCCAGCTTCAATCAAATCAAATCTCTGAAGATGTTGGAATAATCTCAACGAAACGTGAAATAATCTTTTATTTCGTTTTAAAAACCATGCCTTGAAAAGCCTGATTACGAAAACTTCTAATAAAATTATTAGAGTTTAATATTTCAAATAGTGTTGTTCGCTTAAAATAATTTCAATAGATATTTTTAATGAAAACTTTCGCGTTTATATTAAAATTTTGAGTAGGATTTTATGGATTTCAAAGCAAAAAGGTCACTTTTGCACAATTAAAAAAATATATTTTTATATGAGGCAATACATTGTTTTGTTTAATCCCACATATTCTGCCATTCCTATTATATATTGCTCGTCTAATAACGTATGGTATAACATATTGTAAGATACAATTAAATATGCCGTTTTTACGAAAAATTAAAGTGGCAAGTAGAGTTGTATCGGTCTATACATGATGTCATCTAACTACATTAAATTTTACGAAACTGGATCACATTATATAAGATTGTATGACAGTATTTTTATTTGGGTAGTTGGTATTTCATCGATTTTGCTCTATCTCGCGTAGTTTCCGAGATACAGTCTTTTTATAATTATAAAATAAAAAATATGAGAAAGTAGCACCATCTACAAGTGAGACTGATAGCGGAGGCATAGCCACAATTGTGGTTTAAAATAACTGGCAAAATTTATAAATTTGAGAACAACGAATTACTAAATTTTAGGTCGATAAACAGGGATAAAATTTGTTCTTGAGGTAAAAGGTGGTAACTAATAACTTTAGAAGTTTTATAAATTTAAAACGATAACGGTAAAGTGTATTCATTGAACTAACCGAATGTTTTTCATAACATTGCATTAACATTTTCTTAATAAAATAATCCACAAATTAGTTTAAACCATGGATGGCAGGTAATACCGTTATCGATTCAAAATCCTTTCAACTAACTATCGGTATCCCCAAATACCTTTACCGAAATAATTAAAAATCCGTTATCCCAAAAAAGCCGATTCCGATATAACTAAAATATTGATTTCCTCAAAATACCGTTACTGAAGTAACTAAAATACCGTTAGCGCTAAAATACCGTTAGCGAAATAAATGAAATAGCGTAATCGTTAACATACCGTTACCGAAATAATCTAAAATAATTTTACCGTAAAAA
>CM037852.1:130866137-130900828 GCA_021234595.1 Delia radicum
TATGATGTTCTTCATTAATGATATTAAAGGTTTTGTGGGCCCACCCAAAGATACGTGTTTTATATTGCTATTTTAAATATACCCTCTCTTTTTATATTTTATGGGCCTTAGTATTTGAAGACCCAGTTACCTGGGTTATGATAGCAAATAATATTTCACACCTGACCCAATTATGTAAGATGTGAATACGAGGACACATTAGAAGAAATATATGAATAAGGGCTAACATTTGAAGATTTTCTGTTTAGAAGTTATGAACATAACATACCAGTGTTTGGTATCGTTGAAAATAAAATTACCTGTAGATTGCGATTTTTTTAAAAAAGTTGAATTTAGCGCATCTTGGTAAACAACAAACTTGGGTAATCCAAATATGAAGGTAAAAATTTCAGTTTTTGCTTAAATGAAAATTTTCACTATTCAATAAAATATTTATTAATAGACATAATCCAATGATTTTTTGGATTTAACTAGACTTTAAGGTCAACAAATCGAAACAAATTTCAGAAATTATGATTTCTGAAAACAATCCCACAATTCCTACAAATAAAAAAAAAATTTTTTCCAAAATAGGATTTTAATTTTTTCGTTTTTTGCTGCCATGTCGTCATTTAAAGCGGGGATTGGAAATAGACTTACACACTACATTAGGTATCTGTGTTGATATCTAAAACCGGTTTCCACTACCCAATTGGAGGCGTGCAACAAATTTTAACTGTGAGTTAAAGTTGATATTTACCTTCCAGAAAAGTATACATACTTTATATGTTCAGAAGAAAAAATATTTGTCTGGAGCGATAAAGAAGTTTGGTGCTTTTTGGGGAAATATCGCCAAAATTTACTTTTTTTTTAATATCTACTTTAAACTAATGTAATTTTTGAGTGAAACAAGATATTGAACTAATTTTTTTTTTTCAATCAAGAAGTTTATTGGCTAGAATAACCGTTATTTTTAAAAACGAAATTTGGTCCCAATTTTCTTCTCCGATATTCGAAAAACTTGGACTGAGTCGGACAAAATTTGGGAATTTCACATTTTCAAAATCGGAATATCTCGGAAACTATTGGAGGTAACCCACACATGTAAGCATGTTTTTTGTTCATCTTTACAAGAAGATTACTAATATGTTAATTTCTTGAAAATCGGATGAGAAACAAAAAAATGGCAAACACCTCAAAATTTTTTATGAAAAAAGTACCCAACTTTGTGCAGCCATTTTGCCGCCCCCAAAGGGTCTGGAAGGTTCAAAATCAAAACTTAAACTCCATTTTATGTCTTTTATGCATGTTCCAAATTTCATTGCAATCGGACCACAAGTTAACAAATGGCCGAATTATTTCCACAAATTTTGTTATTTATCCCACTGTGCACCGGCTGGTGAGCATGAGCGGCGCTTCAATGCACCGGTGATAGGTGACGTCGCAGTTGTTATGGCAGTTGTTTTCAGCTATTCATTTTATATACTGCAGCAAATAAAGGCGATAGAAGGACAAAGAGGCGCTGGGCTTCCCATGAAATTACAATTTTTAAAATGGTTTACTAATGTTAATTTATTTTTTGAATTATTTTATTTGCGTAAAACAAAAATTCTTGATTTAAAGAATTAATTATAATTAAAATTTGAAGGCAAAACAACGTTTGCCGGTCAGCTATAAAGTATATAGCAGCAATGCCAAACTAACAGAATCTGCTCTCCTATAAGAGCCTAAGAAAGCATCCAACTATTTTTCCGATTTTCCAAAAAAATGGGCGAGGTAGGTGTGGTTAAATATTGAAAAAATGTTTGCCATAATATTTAGTATATTATTTATTATTAAACTGAATTTGGAAAATGCTAGAAATTTTACTAGCGATATCAACATATAGTTCAATAGGGATTAGAAAAGAAAAATTTTTTTTTAAAAATTCAAAACTAGCTTCAAATGCAAAGCAAACTCAATTTATCTAAAAATCGTCCAAAATTTGTCTTAGTGTTTTTTATTTAAAAAAAAATTATTAGAGGTTTTTTTATATCGATCTGGAAAGTTTCAATCTTGTATTAGTTTTGGTGAAAATGGTCGTTAAATATTGTCCTTCATATATATTCTATATTATGTGTAAATTAAATTGTTGATTTATAAAACAAAAACTTTTGCAGGTGATAAATACTAAAACAATATAAATACTAACAAAAGAGGAACAAATACATAAATTTATTGTTTAAGTAGTTATATATACATATATTCTATATTATGTGTACCAATGTTAATTATATGTATGTATTATTTATTGCTCGTAGATATAAATATATAAAATATATCACAGATATATTTAAATAGTGTGTACGGAGGACAATATTCATTCAATATTTTCCCCCAAAACAAGAATGAGTTACTCGGCTTGGAAAACAACTATGTATGTTTTATAGTATCAAGGAATCTTTCTAATTCTTTTATATAAGGCTTTCCATACCAATAGTTCTTCAGCAATGAGAAGGGTGTGTATTTAATTAATTTAAACTTAAGTGGCTAAAAATTAACCACTTTTTCAATTATTGCAGAAAAGTGCGAGAATAGGAGTACACTCATTAAAAAAAGTTATTTCAAAAGCCTGTTAAACGCGTTCCGATTCAGTTTAAGCTAAATTGTTGTCGTTGTTTTTATTGTTGTGCTAAAAAAAATCAGAGTATATCTTTTTAAACGGTGAAAGCTACGTGATTCGTTAATACCTTATTTCAAATCTACCTTATTTTAAAGATATTGTTATGTTAATTTTTTGAAGATAAAATGGCGAAAGAGCTACCAACCTACAATTTGGACTATCCCGGCTGAAAATGATTATATATGTTCATATATTGACATGCATTGACATGTATGGTTGCATATTTGAGCATATATGAATCATATATGAACATATCTGACATATATGGAAACATTTATGGGATAATACATTAAAAGTTATTCTTCATATATGGAAATGTATGACAGCATCCATATATAGCATAGATATTCATATATGAGTTCATATATTATTCCATATATGAGTTCATATATTATTCCATATATGAATTGAACTTTCTTTTTTCAATGTCAGTTGCCCATATATGAAGACACATATATGAAGACACATTTACGAAGAAAAATATGTGAAGACACATATATGGAGACCCATATATGGAGTCCTAGATTTTTTTTAATTTTACAATTATTATTCTAAATTAAAATCCTATATGAACGAATTTAGAACGCACATTGATATGAACTTTTACCATAACAGACTTAATAACTTTGGATTCAAAAATTCTTGTCTTTAAAATATAATATTTTATTTTGTTGTCAAAATTGATTAAAAATTCATTCAAAGACATTTAAATCTAAAGTTTTAAGATTAAATTAAGCTTCCCGGCTTAAAATGTCCATATATGTAACCATATATTGGAGCATATACAGTTAGCATTATACAGTTAACGTAAAAAGACAATAAATATTGTCGGAAAGTTGCAAAATTATTTTTCGCTTACTGTTCAACAACTCTTTATTTTATAAATCCTTTGTTTCCAAAGTTGGTACAATAAATATATAGAAATTAGTCTGTTAATTAAATTTCAAACAAAAAATTCAAAGATTATGTAATATTTCGTACAATTTGCATACTGACCCCATATTTTCGCCTTTTTGGAATGAAATTTAATTGGCAAATACCAAACAATTCCATTGCCATTCCAATAAAAATTTTTTTTTTAATTAAAATTGATTAGACCATGGCAATGAAATGGCTCCAATGCCGAAAACAACTAATTGTAATTGACGAAAAAGTAAGTGTTTATAAAAATATTTTATTTTGGAAATGACGATAAAAATTTCAAATTTAGGTCATAACTTTAAAAGTTACGTATACACTGTTTATTCTAGTTTGATAACGTATTAGCCATGATGGACCAGCTTTTAATAATATATACGTGATAAAATACATATTATAAGATTACCGAGTCACATTGAGCAATGCCAATTAAAAACAAAATTTCATTTTCTTTGTTTTAAGCAACTGCAATGCCAAACAATTGTAATGCCAATTAAATCGAAAGTGTTGAAAATTTTTGAAATTTCACATATGCCGATAATACGGTAAGGTTGATATAAATACGACATAGTGCCGTGATGGACCAGCTTTAATAATATGTACTGATAAAATACATATTATAAGATTACCGAGTCACATTGAGCAAACGCCAATTAAAAACAAAATTTCATTTTCATTGTTTTAAGCAACTGTAATGCCAAAACATGTTATGCCAATTAAATCACAAGTGCCGAAAATTTTTGAAATTTCACATATGCCGATTAATACTGTAAGGTTGATATAAATACGGCATAGTGATTTTTATAGCTGGGCACTTCGGTTGAAAAGCTTCATATTTAGTTATGGTCTTATTGAAAATACCATTAAATGGATTTGTTTTAGAAACAAACCAACGTTTCTTGGATTTATTGATAGTTGTCTTCTTAGAAGTAAATGCATCTTTTTTTGCTTTAAACTCGAACATATGTATGCCTTAATTGGATTTTATGATTAACTAGAGTTTTTTCAAACTAGAACACATGTGATAATCAAGATAATTTAAAACTTGAAAAATTATAGTGATTATAAGGTTTAAAAAATACTTGAAGACTTTACAAAATTTCAAAGAAAATTGGTATCCAATTTTTTTTTTACTTAGGGTTATTAACTTTTATAAAACTAAGATCTAGTTAGCGCATAGTAGCAGTTATAAGGTAATATACTCATAAAAAAAAACCCATACAAATAGTTGAAATTTTAGCTACGACAATAGAAAATAGTACTTGAAGTTGCGCCAGCAGAATTTTCGATTAAGTTGAGAATACGAGTCTGCTAAGTTTAGGGTGACCTTAATTTTAGAAGAACTAAATTTTAATTGACAGTTGTAGCTAAATTAACTAAGAAGCTAACAAAATCAACAATTTTTTTTAGCTGAATCAACTTAAAGTTTCTGCTAAAAAGGCCTTTTCGGATTTGACCAGAGGAAGGTCCATATTTGTTACCGGGATATAGTTACCCGATTAAGAAAAAAAATTAATATCATGCCACAAAGAAATGTATCAAATTTGATATAGCTTTATATCGAATTAAAATACAATTTGATCCGAAAAATGGTGGATGGTATTGTATATAAATGGATTATATCACATTGAGTTTTGATATAATTTAATACGATTCAGTCGAGTGAAAATAAATTTGTTATATTGAATACAGGGGATAGATATTATTTAGTGCTCACTTTAAATTTAAAATGCAGTTACATTTTAATTTTATATGCTTAACTATCAAAAATTTGTATGTCAAACTAAAATTGTTTGATTAAATTGCGATGTTTATTAAAGATAATTTTAATAGATATTGTTAATGAAATTTTTCGAGTTGTTATTAAAATTTTGAGTAGACTGGTTATGGATTTCAAAACAAACCCGTCACTTTTCCACAGCTTAAAAAAAATATATATAGTGTTTTTAAATGGGGCAACACATTAATTTAATTCTGCCAATCCAATTATATATTGCCCCGTCTAATAACGTATGATATAACATACTGTAAGATACAATTAAATGTAACTTTAATTAAAACCAAATAAAAATTGTAATTTTAATTTAATATTTGATTTAAATTCAAAACTAACTAACTCATACATATAAGGTTATTCATGTCATACAAAAAAAAAAATTGAAAATATTTGGCTCAAAGTGTCGAAAATTGTTGAAGTAACTCCTTAAAAGTTCTATAAAACTCAATATTTTACAAAAATATGCTAAAACTGTCCAAAATTTCCAAAACTGGTATGGACTAAATATTTACCTAATCATCAAATTTAGAACAAAATGGCATCGATTTACAGTTGCATTTTTTGCATGTTTCGTTGTTTAATGCATATTTAGTGCTTTTTAGTGCATATTTTGCTATTTTCAATTTTTTAATTTCTTAGTATATTTGTAGTATATTTTAAAACTTTGTCCAAATAAAATGTGGATATACTTTTAAATTTTGATTTAAACAAAAACATTTTTACATTTGAAAAATCTTACTGACCCGAAGAAAAGCTTTAGATTTAGTTCCCATTGGAAAAATATCGATCTAATTCACATTTTTTATTTCGGCGTTTCAAAGTGTGTGATTTTTGAAAAAATTGCTGTTTTAAGATCATATTTTTCATGTTTTTAGTGCATATTTTGCGTTTTTACCCGCATTTCATAAGCGCATATTTTCGATTTTTAAGTGTATTAAATTGCTTGGCCTAGTAATTACTCTAAGCTTTTAAGTCGTATTCTGTTAAAAATACCACATTTTTGTATCGATAATAAATATTTAAAAGTCTGATAATTACTTTAACTGAATCTTTGCTATTCATTTAATTAAATTGATTTTCTTAAAATAAATTTTAAAAACTACTTTGCATGCCACCGGAATTTCGCTTGCGTGCCATAGTTTTACTAGCCCTGATTTGCACGATCTCTTCTTTTCAAAACATGAAGGTTTTATTGATTGCAGCTAAAGCTAGTTTTTGTCAGAACGTGCATTGTTAATTAGCTCAAATACATCATGTCGTATGAGTGATATTAATTATTATTTCTATTACTAAATATAAATCATACGTCAATTCAACCCAGCCCAATATAGCGTATGAGTGATATAATATGTTATTATTTACCCACAAGACAACTCGTAACAAGAATTAAATTTATATATTTTGTAAACAAAATTGCATTCTAAAAAATGCTCGTCAATTTATTGCTTTAAGTAAATAAAATGTTGATTAAAATTACTTAAAATGAGTGAATATACACATAAAATTATTAAAACCTAATTTACCAATGTATACCTGCAAACATAAACGCAAATGTTAGTAATCTGCATGTTGGAAAACATGTTTTTAAATTTATAAACATTTTTACCTAAAAACAGTAGTAAATGTTGATTGCCAAAATAGAAAATAACAGAAGAAAATATTGTGAAAGGCGTGATAGAGAAGAATGAGTGTATTTTCTAAAAATCATAACTACATTGTAAATTTTCAATTTTCTGAATCAGAATGCTCAGTTTCTGGTATTGCACCTTCGTCAGTGACCCTGTTTTTTTTCTGAATAATGTAATATTTGTTATGTTTTTATTTGATCGATTGCGTCTATATGAAATTTTCTGTGCAATAGTGAATTTTTATTGTTGATCTATATAAATTGTATGTGAGTTGTTGGTTAGTTCGGTTAAAGATCATGAATATTTTTCCATATTAACAGAAAAATTATAATTTTATTTGTGATAATTTACTTTAATTAACAGAAAAAACAATTAGAAAAAAAGTTATTTGACACCTGCATGAATGGAGTTAACTTTCTAGCCCGCAACGGCCTTCATCAACATTCTTCGTGCCTTAAAGTGTTAAATTGTAAACATCATCTATTTAACTCAACTAGTTAGGTTAAAAATGTGCCGTAACTTATTTATTTTGTAAATTGAAAACATATTTGAGATTTTTTTTTTCATAATTATAATTATAAAATGCATAAAAAAATAAGCTAAACCACAAATAAATGTTCAATGGAACAAAAATATTGCTTAAAAGAATAGCTCATATTGAACTTTTGCGACTAATTCTGGAAAAGTGCAATCGTTTAAATATAGCGTGACATTTGAAGTTTAAACTAAAGGGTGATTCTTTAGCAACTTTCTTTTTGGCAACACTGTTTTTGGCAGCTCAGCTGTTTTCGTGTAACATGTTACTGTTAAACATGTTCAGTTCGTTCTAAATGTTGCCAGCTTCAATCAAATCAAATCTCTGAAGATGTTGGAATAATCTCAACGAAACGTGAAATAATCTTTTATTTTCGTTTAAAAACCATACCTTGAAATTATTAGAGTTTAATATTTCAAATAGTGTTGTTCGCTTAAAATAATTTCAATAGATATTTTTAATAAAAATTTTCGCGTTTATATTAAAATTTTGAGCAGGATTTTATGGATTTCAAAGAAAAAAGGTCACTTTTGCACAATTAAAAAATATATTTTTCATATGAGGCAATACATTGTTTTGTTTCATCCAAATATTCTGTCATTCCAATTATATATTGTATATACTAAACCTCTGCATGAATACATTCCTTTGTTAGTACACACTAACTGCAGGAAATCATTGTGGTATCAACTACTGTTAATTTTTCAACGAATCAATTCATATCTGCTGCACGAAATAACCAAATCAAAATGTACAATAGTTTGTTTTTAAAATATAAAATCATCACATAAGCTGTGCCCGTTCATTTAAAATTTAAGTTTGTTGTCTTCTTAAAAACTCAGCAAACCAACAGTCTACAACACTTCAAAGCAGTAGAACACACTCGTACATCTTAACGACATCAACATATTCAAATACGCTGCAAAGCAGTAAAGGCACTCGTACATATTAACGAACATCAAAATTTTTAAATACGTAGTTGTGTGATATTTTTCGTTAGCGAGGGAATGTTAACGCGTAACAATTGTAAGTAGAAAAAAGTGTTTTATTTAAAAAGTCATATAAACATAATAGTTTGTAGTTTGAATTAACTAAATATGTTATTTAAAATAAATGAAATTTCACTTAAATTATTAATAATTAAAATTATTATTAAAATATTAATAATTTAAATAACAAAAAATAAATAATTTTCATTTATTTTATTTGCTTTGAATTTGATATTTAGTGATATTAACAGAATGGACTGTGGAGAATTGTAGACCGTTTAGATTATTAGAAGATTCTGGCTTCAAAAAAATTGTAGAATTTTGTATCAGTTGTGGCGAGTTTCGGGCCGATTCTGCTAAATTTAGCAGTTTTTTTTTTGGGACGTCATTTTGAACTAATTTTTAGTAACTTTTTCTGCTATTTTTACAGTCTTATTTCTATGAGTTGAAGATAAACCGCTGCACTCTACTTTTGTAGTATCATCTTTAAGTTTTAAATAACCACCGAAATATTAAAAAAAAGATTTAGTTACAATATTTAAGTGTACACTCATAGAAAAAAGTTAGTAGAAAAATTAGTAAAACTGTTAGTACTTCAACTTAACAAAAATTTAACTAATTTTTAGTAAATATTTTGCGAACGGACAGCAAATTTGTATTTTTTCTTTCGATTTTTGAACATTCTAGTCATATTAGCGAATTCTATTCTGATTTCTTACCACACATTGTAAACGTTACCCAAGTTAACGCAATATCCCATGAATTGTTCATGTACGAAAGTTTAAATATCAATACTCAAGAAGATTTTAATATCATCAGAGAGAGTTTTTTTCAGTAGCACGGAATTTAATTACCGAAAAAAGATGTAGCAATGGTTCACATGGTGCATCTATAAATAAAATAATGTTTCTAAATTCAAACATAGATGCAACTGAAATGCAAAATGAATTGTTTAAATGAACAAACTAATTTAAATTTTAAACATTATGAAATAACACTATGCAACAATACGATAACCATTGAATTATTTTAATGTAGTGCGGTTCCCTAAATACAAAAACAGTCGAAATTTAAAATTTTATGGGCAAGTTTTTTTTAAGAATTTTATTTTATAATTTGAAATTTTTTAAGATATTACTCTACATATTTTATCCAAACTTGATCAATTTTGTTAAAAAAAAAATATGAAAAAATCCGAATTTTAATTACTTCGAAGTTATCTTTTTGGCACTTTTTATATTTTCTATAGTTTGGGGTTATTCAGAAAGAAATTAAGAAAAAATATTTTTTTGTATAAAATTATTTTTTTTTTTTAATTCATAAAAAATCGAAAACGGCAAAACAGTACTGTTTTTATGTAAATAGATTGAACTATATAAAATAAAAATCGGTCGGTAAATTTTTGTTTTATTCACATTGAAGTAAATGTACCTTATTTTTTTCCGAATAACTTTAAAACTCTACTGAATATCAAAAAAAAAAGATTAAATACTATTTGAATTTAATTTATCACATGACAAAATTGGATAAGGCATTATCAAATTATTATAAAATATGTGGGGTAGTCTCTCCAAAAATAGCATATTATTTTAAAAATTCTTTTAAAAAAACTTGTTCATAGAATTTAAAATTTCGGTTCAAGGGTTCATAACACATAAAAAACGTATAGTATCTATAAAACGTAATGCACTTTTTTCGATTTTTTGTATAGTGTAATTAGCAATTTTTGCAAAACGTCGAAGTGTTTCGGGAAAAATGAGCTAGTCATAATATTTTAATAGAATTATTTTAGGTTCTTATTTAAAAATTAATTTTTTTGTGTTGAATTTACTTCTATTTTTTTATATCCATACATGTTTTGTAATAAAATATATAGTAGAAAATCTAAAATAAATTTTGTTTTACATATCGATTTCTATGGGTATTATTAGATAAAATATGATGTCTTCTTAAAAAGCCAACCAACCAACAGACAGACTACACACTTAAAAGCAGTAAAACACACTCGTACATTTTAACGACATCAACATATTCAAATACGCTGCAAAACAGTAAAAGGCACTCTTACATATTAACGAACGCAATTACAAGATCATCAACATTGGCTTGTTGTTGTAACTCGTACATTTCGTGCTCATAACACTTCGTACACTGTTGTTGATAACACACTGCTTTGTTTCTACTTAAAATGTTTCTCACAATGCAGTAGAGGTTATGTTTGCAAAGAGCATTCGGCAGTCAACGAGTCGAAAAATTGGGAATGAGTTGTTATGGCATATAAATGCACACATGCAGAGGTTTAGTATATACGTATGGTATAACATATTGTAAGATACAATTAAATATGCCGTTTTAAGAAAAATTAAAGTGGCAAGTAGAGTTGTATCGGTCTATACATGATGTCATTCTTAACTACATTAAATCTTACGAAACTGGATCACATTATATAAGATTGTATGATATTATTTTTACTTGGGTAGTTGATAAATATTACTTGGTAGGTATGGAGTAACGATTTTTCATCGAGTTTTCTCTATCTCGCGTAGTTTCCGAGATACAGCCTTTTTATAATTATAAAATAAAAAATATGAGAAAATAGCACATCTACAAGTGAGACTGATAGCGGAGGCATAGCCACAATTGTGGTTTAAAATAACTGGCAAAATTTATAAATTTGAGAACAACGAATTATTAAATCTTAGATCGATAAACATGGATAAAATTTGTTCTTGAGGTAAAAGGTGGTAACTAATAACTTTAGAAGTTTTCTAAATTTAAAACGATAACGATAAAGTGTATTCATTGAATTAACCGAATGTCTTTCATTAATATTGCATTAACATTTTCTTAATAAAATAATCCACAAATTAGTTTAAAACATGGATGGCAGGTAATAGCGTTATCGATTCAAAATCCTTTTAACTAACTATCAGTATCCCCAAATACCTTTGCCGATATAATTAAAAATACGTTATCCCAAAAAAGCCGATTCCGGTATAACTAAAATATTGATTTCCTCAAAATACCGTTACTGAAGTAACTAAAATACCGTTATCGCTACAATACCCTTAGCGAAATAAATAATCGTTAACATACCGTTACCGAAATAATTTAAAATAATTTTACCGTAAAAATAGCAATGCTTTTATTTTTTTTATTAATTTCTGTAGCTGTTAACTTTACGCACCAGTTTTGTATCGTTATACGAAAAATAATTTTAAAAAATGGTATAAATAATTAGGAAAAGTTATTCGTATGAAAATTAAGGTTGCCCTTGCAATACGCACAGAGAACAGATTCGTTGCGAGAACCCAATTTAGGTAGTTGAACGTATTATCACATTATTCGAATGCAGCTTTCGCCATTTGTAGTTATGTTTATCATATTAGAAAATCACCTTGAGTACACTCTACCAAATTTTTATATAAATTATTTTGTTAATTAAATAAAACAGTGTTTCAAATATGATTCTGTTTTATTAAAATGTTAACATAAACCCAGGTAAAAATGATAATATATGGAAATATATGAACATGCATGATTCCATGTATGAGTATATATTGTTTCATATATCAGCATGTATAAAGATGTATGCCATGTATTTAAGCATATATGGGTTCATACATGCAAACAAAAAGTTCATATATGGTAACGCATGATATCATGTATTGAAATATATGCTAAATATTGTGCCATGTATGATATTAATTTCATTATGTGACTTCATATGTGATTATATATTAATTTATATATCGTTGACTTAGAAAAAATTACATTATTGTTCATGTATCATTGACTTAGAAATAAACAATTAGTGTTTCTTAAAGTTGTTGAAAGCTAAATGTTTAAGTCGCAGAATCTACAACTGATTTTATTTTTAAAAAGTCTTATGCGCGTTATAACTTTAAATAGACTCGCTAAAAAACATTGAAGTTTTGTTTCAATTTACGTTTTATTTGTATTTAAAATAGAGATAGTAAAATATTAAATTTTTTTTTCAAATTTGTTTCATGATTACATCTGATATACTCGGTTACGGAACTTTTTTTATAGTATACAGGGGAATGGTGTATTTAAAAATCTCAATAAAGAACTTATCATTTTAAAAATCTCAATAAAAAACTTATCATTTTGAGTATTTAAATTTATTGGTTTGTTGTTTTTTTTTTTCAAAACAAAATAAAAATGTTTGAAATTTATACCAAACATAAAGATAAAAAAGAAGAAATAATTTTTTCTATTTTTCTAAGAATTGAATAGTTTATTTTTATAATTATTTAAAATCGAATTAAAACACCAAGTTCCGGAATGTTACAATCTACGAAAATATTCCAAAAAAGGCTGGAGTAATTGCCATAAGTTTTTGATTTTTGTCTTTCTATGAGGTCCGATTAAATAAAAAACTATTATTTCATTTATCTTAAGCAATCAAATAAAAATCTTTTAATATTTTTTATTTTAAACGGATGGGCGTTGTTGTGTAATGGTTAGCGCGTTGGACTGTTAAACAGATGGTTCCGGGTTCGATTCCCGGTGACGACAACATCAATTTAGAAAAATAATATGTATGAGTTTTCTATCAATTATATGTATCGCTGCGCCCACCTTCGGTGTTCCCATAGCATTTAACCCCACCGAAGTAAAATAATGAATCAGGGCTATGATCGCCAACTCTACATCAGGTGGCGAGCAACAACTGTTCTAAGACTTGTCATCTCGCGCAATTAGAGTGTTGCTATGTTTAAAGCCCTTCATATTTCACCACCTTTCATTCCTCCACTATCGCCTTTCTAAAGAAAGCAACACATTAATTAATAGGAAGAATTTCCTGAGTGTTGCTTCTCTTTTTCAAATAAAAATCATTTAATAATTTTTATTTTAAACGGACCTCAGAGACAAACAAAAAAAATATAAAACAACTAAACATATGACCATGTATGAGCCATATACGGTCCTATACCCTCAAATTTCGGATCCGAGCATTTATGACACTTCTTAATGATAATATATGATCATTTTCACATGGGAAAATATACATTTAGTACCTAATACGATAATGATTAAGATTAAAAATGCAAAAAAGTCATAAAAAGCATTAATTACACAGAAAAAAATAATCAACCTAAAATATCTAATAAAAGATTTAATTTGAATTAAATTTGTTTCTAAACATATATTTAATTGAATTAATTAATATTTTAATTGACTTCTAAATATATATATTATATATAAATACATATTTTATTTTAGACATAATTCTCAAATTATTTTTGCATACACTGTATTGTTAAATAGAAAAGCTTCAGTATAAACTACCAAATACGTATGTAGTTTACAAACAAAACAAAAACACAAACAAATACACAAACAGATGCAGCATTACCAAAAACTCATACATACAAACGTCTCGTTGACACACTTGTTTTAGTATCATAATTTTTTTTACATAGTTATTTATAGCTTTTTTTTTCTTTTTCATTTTCAATAAAAGTTTTAATTAATATTATCATTGCCGTGATAGGTGCAAAACCAATTAAAATATTAATTTATTCAATAAATTTTTTAATTGAAATCCGTTTTTAGTTCTTTTTGTGTACCATGATTAATAGTCTGACTTTCATTTCTTTCATTCATGTTGTTAGAAAACTGAAATTATAATTATATTTATAATTGTTCTAACGTGCATAATAACTTTCTTTCAAGTTCTTAAATTGTTCAGCATTTTTCCTTGCTGATTAAGAGTTCTTTTATTTATTTAAATTTTTTTTTATAAAAAAAATAAATTAATATTTTTATTGACATTGTAAAAAGAAGTGAATATTGAAAAAATGTTGAAACTACACTTTGTTAGTTCCAAGTACCATTTTTTATAATTTGTTACGGTTCCGTTAGCGAAATAACTGACATACCACCCAGTAAAAAATTTTGGTGTTTTCAGAATCAGGATAAAACAAATGCGCTGGTGTAAGGGCTTACTTGGGTATTCAATCGGTTAACCGTTACTCGATTAATCGATGAATTTTAATCAAACAACTGTTCGAGTAAATTTAAATAGCCAATTTCGAGTAACGAATAACTCGAACAATTTTATTTCAGTAAAAAAAACTTAAAAAAATTAAATTGTTTGGTATTTTGTAAAAATAATTTTATCTTAAATCGAAAACGTATTTTGGGGTTCAATATGAACGTAGTATGAAATATAGAGCAATGTGTCAGTTACCAAGATAATTTACATATTATATGTGTGTAGTAAGACTATAACTTTTTTACAATATTTTTTTTTTTTTTGTAATTTTGGAGAAAAGACTTTCGGCACCGAGACCAATGCCTAAAATATCACATTTTTAACAATTTCTAAAGACATTTTCAAAATATCCTTGAACAATTACAGACATTATTATACTCAAATGTATGCTCTTAAATATAAAAATGTAACACCAAAAGGTCCCATTTGCATAAATTAAGCGAAATGTTTAAGTATCTAACTAGTCAACAAAAAATAATGCAGACATGAAATATGATTTTACTGAAAGCCATGAAATCACAGCTTTTTATAAGTAGCGTTTTTACTGGGCATTGTCGCTAAGAAACCGTTACCGAAATAACTGAAATATCCTTACTGCTAAAATACCGTTACCGAATTAAAGAATAATAGCGCAATCCGATAACCGAGCGATAACCCCATTGAATCGGTTACCATCATGGTAAAAACAATTGAAGCCGTTATTTCTACAAGGGCACGAGTCACACTTTTTTCAAATATAATTTTTTTGCGCCATTTAATTTATTGAATGGCTTTACTAGCGTTTCCAATTATTCGATCAAGGCGGTTAAGGCATTATTCGAAAAATCGCAAAATTGTGTTTTAAACCGGTTATTCGGGCGATTAATCGACAAAATTAGCGAGTAATCTGTTAGACGTTTATTTCAAATTAATGTGTTTTTCGCAATTTACAATAAAAAAGCAAATAAAGCTGCATAAAATATCAAGGAAGGGCTGGGAAAACTATGTGCTTTGACATACCCTTATCTGGGGTATGTCAAAGAACACAGAAATAATTGTCGTCCAAAGAGATTCAATAAAAAGCTTTTCTAGTTTCATTTCGCGTCACCGAAAATCAGAGCACCAATGTACCTAAATTATAAATTTTGAAGGGAAAAGATCAACGCGTTGTAGTATTTACTTGATGAGAAGTAAAAAAACAAAATTGGAAGAATTGTAATAATCTTGCCCCCACCTCATAATTTATGACATAAGATCGAAAAAAAATTTTGGTTTTAATTTTTTGAAATTTAAAAGTAAACTGTTTGAAAATTGCAGAGTACTGCGCAAAACTGACTTATGGCCCTAATGCTGCAGTCAGAAAGTGTTATTGTTTATTAAATAAACACTTACAACACAGTTTATTATGACTAGATATTCTAGCTTTTACACGAACAATGTTTATTAGTTAAAAATGTTTTATTTTTTAATTGAATTAGTTCAATTCTTCCAATTTTGTTTTTTACTTTTCATCAAGTAAATAGAACAATGCGGGTAAAGCGTTGATCTTTTTCCTTCAAAAATCGTAATTTGGGTGAGTCTTCTGCCCCTTCTACAGTTCTCTGAAGATTTTCGGTAACGCGAAATGAAACATGTAAGGATCTGTCATCCTGAAAGTTTTACTTTATGGCCTTGTGACCTTTTCCAAATGACGGGTTAAATTGTGTTTGTTTACAAAAATATCTTACATATATTAGTTTTTTTTTTCTTTTAATGGGTGCATAAAATACATGTGGCTAATTTTTTGTAATTTGATGTGGTTTGTGTTTTTAATGACCTACAAAGGTAGTTGAAACTCAATTTCTACCATAAACAAATGTTTTTTGACTTGAAAATAACAGAACTTACATACTACTCAAATTAATAACAAATGTTGACTGTTTTTTAAGTTAAACATTCACAAAAAATTTGTTGTAGAATTATGAATTCATTCACAGCGCTCAATAAAGTTAGGGGTAATTAGTTTAAAGTTTCATGATCTATCCTTAAGATATATCAATAATTAAGATATATCCAATTCAGGCTTCAGACCTCCGCGGCTGCAAGGCTGTGAGCTCACCCTCTCTGATCATGCGAAATATCTGGGTATCATCTTGGACTCTAAACTATCATGGCGACTTAACACCGAGCACAGGGTCAGGAAGGCAACGGTAGCCTTCTACTCCAGTAGGAGGATGTTTGGTTCAAGGTGGGGTTTGAGTCCGAAAATGGTGCTGTGGATGTACATGGCTATTGTGCGTCCAATACTGACATATGGCTCTATCGTGTGGTGGACTGCGACCACTAAGAGGGTGGTTACGGATCGTCTGTATAGGGTGCAGCGCTCTGCTTGCATTGGGGTCACGGGCGCGATAAGAACTTGCCCCTCGGAGGCTCTCAATGTAATGCTTCACATTATCCCTATTGATTTGCATATAATGGCGGTTTCTTCTAGCAGCGCAGCGCGGCTTGCTGCAACGGGTTCCTGGAAGTCCAGGACCTATGGACATGCTAGGCTTCTTGATGGACTTCACCCACGTGTGGGATTTGAGTCCGACTATGTTACTCCTAGATTGGATTTCTGCCGACCTTTTCGGGTTAGCTTTCCCTCCAGGCGGGAGTGGGATATGGGGGATCCAACTTTTGGTTTTGACATCAGGGTATATACCGACGGCTCAAAGATGAGTTGTGGTGTAGGCTCCGGGGTCTTCTCTGGTGAGTGTAACTTGCGGTGTTCTTTCAGGCTACCTGATCACGCTACTGTTTTCCAGGCGGAAATTCTGGCTATCAGGGAAGCCTGCAGACTCCTGTCTGAAAGGGGTGCTCGAGGGACAGTGGGCATCTTCGCCGATAGCCAAGCGGATTTAATGTCCCTGAGCTCGTACGTCACATCCTCTGCTCTCGTTGGTCAGTGCAGGGAGGAACTGTCCAGGCTAAGCTGTCTATCCCAAGTTACTCTAGTTTGGGTCCCCGGCCACAGAGACCTCTACGGTAATGAAAGGGCAGACGAATTGGCAAGGGCAGGATCTGCCTTAAACGTCTCCACATCGGTGTCAGTCGCTGCACCGCTGGGGACTGTTAAGGGGGAAATTTTCCGGCACTATTTTCGCAGGGCGGGGAACAGGTGGCATAATTTGGATACCTGTAGGACCGCGAGACTTACGTGGCCCAACTACGACCTAGGGCGTACAAACTCTCTCCTGAGCAGGAGCAGGAGGGATGTCTCGAGGCTAACGGCTGTTCTGACCGGTCACTGGCTGATTGGTAGGCATGGCATTAGACTGGGGATTGTACGCGGTTCGCATTGTCGCAGCTGCGGCATACCGGGCGAGGAGGAGACTGTGGAGCATCTTCTCTGCGATTGTCCGGCGCTGCAGAATATTCGACTCCGGATCTTGGGTGACCATATACTGGACGATCTCTCGGTAATATCACGTGTGGGATTCGGTGATCTCATACGTTATCTTAACCGAACGGGGTGGGTCTAGTACTCCGGATACTAGTTCCTTACGGGTAGTGTGGTCTCTTCAAAACGGAGTCGCTTTTTGACTCTACTTGATGCTCACGAGTAGCGTGAGCTGCCACTTAAACCAACCAACCAACCAAAGATATATCCTTAAATTTTGACGCTACGTTTGTTGTATTGGATCAAGATCAATTTTTTATTTGAAGATATTAAAATTTTAAATAAAGTGAAAAAGATTTTACACAAACAATTATTTAACGGAACAGTTTTCCTATACTCTTTTTCTCAAAATGTAAATAAGTTTTACTTTTAGTTTCGTTTTTGGTTCCGTGCAAATCAATGCAATAGCGAAATAAAACAATTAAAATATTTGAATACAAATATCTTTATCAATCGCAAAAAAAAGTTATAAAAATGTGTGTTAGCGTCTATTTGGGAGTACACTTAAGTAGTTTTTTTCATTTTTCGCCATCAAGTTTTTTGGTGAAGACGTTTCATCGTGAAACATTGCATGGTATAGCTTTTAGCTATAGTCAACCTAACAATGGCCATCGTTCCTCGCAATTCGGAAATCCTTGAGAAATGAGAGGCATCTAAAGTCAGTTTCCATAGGTGTCGAAAATATTTGAATTTTGATTACCAATATTACTTTCGCATCAAAAATACAATAATAGTAATAAAAATTCACTGCAAATCCATTTATTCATTTTATGCTACGTTTTTTATTTGCATACTCACTTGCTAATTGTTTATCCTCACAATAGTTGGCACGCCATGGATAATCACAACCTTCCGTTACACCGCGATGTTTACCGGCAAAGACAAGACCATTTGGACAATCATACAGTTCCGGTTGATTATTAATACATTCCCAATAACGGTCACAATAGGTAACATCACCAACGACACGACCTTTAACTTTACATGGATCCTCTTGATTGGGTTTCAATTGTTGTGCCAGTGTTGAGGAAGCTGTATTTCAAATGGAAAAAGAGAAAAAAAACGATAAAATGTTTAAAATATCAAATACACAAAACCTGGTCAAAAATAGTTTAAATATTGCGATACAAAAGGTTACAATTGAAAAAAAATTTATCTACGTTAGTCTGCTTCTTAAAAAAAGAAAATGGCGAATTTCGAATGAGACAACCCACACTGATAGAATTTTCCTTCATAGTATTAATGAAACGATTTCATTAAAATCGATTCATTGGTTTAATGAAAAATTTCATTACCTGAATGAAAAACCATTAATATTGGTATTTTTTTCATTAACATTTTTTATGATTTTTTCATAATTTCATAAAAAAAAATCATAAAATCAATTAAAAATTTTCAAATTTTTTTCAATAAAAATTTTGACTTGTAATAAGAAAAAAAAATTTTTTTGTACTACCATTTTGAAATAAAAAAAACTCAAAAGTTTCTTTTAAACAGAATTAACCAAAACTTTGATATAAATAAATTTTTTTAATAAGTTTGCCTAGAGCTAACACTTTTTGACGAATTTGAATAGTTGGTCACTTAATTCCAGGGAACAGATTCTCTAAGAAAAACGATATAGTTTTGTTCAAAACGAGACCTAAAATGTTATCGTTTTGACGAATGGTACACTAAACGATAATAAATTTTATTTTTTTAACAACTTTGTTAACAATATTTAACATTTTTATCTTATATGGTCGTAAATTAACTACAAAAAGTGGAATATAATCGTCGTTCTACGAATTCCAAGCCAGAAAAAAAAATACATATTTTGTACCGACATATAAGAAAATATGTCATCTTTTAACACAAATTATAAAAAATGTAAAGAAAGATTGAACAATTTTGTAAAAATAAAACAATAAAAACAGAAATACATTAAAATTGTTTTTTTTTAGTTCAGCTTTTAATATTTTAATGCCTGTTAATTATATTTAAACGATTTTTTCAATCATTAAAGTTCTTAATATACATAATTTAAAAATAGTACAATAATTAAAATATTTATTTTTTATGGATAAAACATTTTTGTTTTCAAAATTTCGATCTGAAATCTAATCAGCTACTTTTCAAATTTTATATTTTTCGAATTCGTCAAAAATTATGAGAAATTTGTTGAGAAACAATAGAATTTTCCCCACTGTGCTACATTGGTGGGTGGCCCGGGAAAACCTTTCTTGTTGGATTTCTTTTTTACATGTCATCCTATTCCAAGTAACGAAAATTTGATGAATCCGGCTGAGTTTAATAAAAATCTGCCATCGCTTTTGCAGAACAGTCTGTGATGTTTACTTTATAAAAATTTCAGTGGGTCAATGAAACCATTCATTAAAATTGATTTTATGAAACACCTTTCATTGACTCAATGAAATGTTTCTTTGGGGACTTTTTTATGAAAAAATTCATTGGATTAATGAAGGAATTCATTAATACTACGCACAAATTTCTATCAGTGCAGGATTAGAATAACATTAAAAAAAAAGAAATTGCCTAATTTTTTCAAAACTATCAACAAAAAAATTTAAGGGTATCTGTTAGCACACGATCTTTAAAAAAAATATTTCTAAATTTCTGAGACTTTTTCTATAGAAAAAATTCTTAGTTTCTGAAACTTTTTCTATAGGAAAAAGTTCTCAGTTTCTGAGACTTTTTCTATAGGAAAAAGTTCTCAGTTTCTGAGACTTTTTCTATAGGAAAAAGTTCTCAGTTTCTGAGACTTTTTCTATAGGAAAAAGTTCTCAGTTTCTGAGACTTTTTCTATAGGAAAAAGTTCTCAGTTTCTGAGACTTTTCTATAGGAAAAAGTTCTCAGTTTCTGAGACTTTTTCTATAGGAAAAGTTCTCAGTTTCTGAGACTTTTTCTATAGGAAAAAGTTCTTAGTTTCTGAGACTTTTTCTATAAGAAAAAGTTCTCAGTTTCTGAGACTTTTTCTATAGGAAAAAGTTCTCAGTTTCTGAAACTTTTTCTATAGGTAAAAGTTCTCAGTTTCTGAGACTTTTTCTATAGGAAAAAGTTTTCAGTTTTAAAATGGACAATAAAATAAAATTGATGGTTTAACTGAATTTTGTTTAAATTTAAAATAAGTTTAGTTCCTAATTACGTAACATTTACGAAGAAATACATCACTAACATTAAAAAACATCAACCTCTGTTGACCGAAGCTGATTTTTGTGATGAGAAAAAAGAGGATTTTATTATAAAAATGTAATTTTTTTGCCTAATGTAAACAAACTAGTGAGCTTTTTCAAAATTTGTTATATTTGAAAATATTCCGTTATAACCGCCAACTTTATTTTATGCGACGTTTTTTACCTACGGAAAATATGGGTTAACGATGCAGCAAATAGTCAATATTATGGAACTGAGTAATTGTGATCATATACAAAAATTTAGAATGTAGAATTTGTTTCTTTCATCTGAAACATATTTCAAAAACATATACAAGTACACTCAAATTAAAAAGTTAGTAAAGTCAGCAAAATATTTTGCTGAGTCAGCAAAATTTTAGTCAGGAGGATGCTTGCAAAAAATTGTTAATGTCAACAAAATCTTTTGCTGAAAATCAACGAGCAGTGTTTTAGCAACAAAATTTGTAGATTCAGCAAAAGTTTTGCTAACACTTAGTAGATTAGAAATTAAAAAACAAATGCTAAAAATTAATAAAATGTTTGCTGAATATTAGCAGACAGAAAAAAACTCAAAAAAATTGTAAAAAAATTATACTTTAGTTAATTTATTTGCTGAAAATCATAAAACATATATTTGTGATTCTTTTTAAAATAACTTACAATGCGTTACAAAATATAAAAATGTTCATACTCCTAAATTGACGACATGAATTAATATAAAAACAATAGAAATAATTGTATATAACATAAACTAAATTATCTTTCAACTACTTAGATCAATGGTTGTCTAAATGATGCTATCTTTTCAAGGAACGCAAATGCCGCAGATAATTATAGAAACGAAACGAAAAAATAACAAAATATAACATATACAATCCTTATCTTGCAATAAGACAAATGAAACATAAAAATCTACCTAGGATGTATGTCTTTGTCTTTCGCTTTAGTCTGTCTACCTGCTGTATATTTGTTTGCAATTTGACCACACTACATTAATAATCACTATAAACATTCAGTTTACAAATACACATTTAATCTTTATTAATTTTAAATATTTTATTGTGTCTTTTATTTAATTGACGCAAAATTTAAGTTGTTTTAATCCACAATAGTATACCTGATTTACAAGATGTTTTACTAACTTTTCTACCAACTTATTTTTTTGAGTGTATGACTTTTTGCGCTTGGGGTTATCGTAATGTATCAATTTTGTATCACCAGTAACAATGCGATGCAAAAATTACTTCTTTTTGTAGCGTTCAAGCAGCATTTCCGACATGCAAAATCGCCTTTTAAAGTCTCTCGGCTTAAATTCATATGGGACCCAATTTTCTTGCTTTTGAAAAAATCCCAATGCTTTTATCAAAAATTAAATTTCTTCTAAAAATTACTGTTTTTTTTCACTTAAAATTTGTTTATTTGTCGTAAATTTGAGGATTTTCTAATAAATTATTATATAAATTTTAACTATTACAACCAGGTAGATTTTACAAAAACTAAAAGAGCATATTTTGTAATTATGAATTGAACATTTATTTACGATTTTCAGCAGAAAGTATCAGTAAAAATCTTTTAAAAAATAACTACTACGCCTCTTAAGTCGTTCGAATTGAAGGGACATTTAGACTAAATCTAAAATTGTACTCGCAAATTTGTATGTCACCTCTAAACAGTTTTTCATCTCAAAAATGTTTTTTCTCCACAAAAATATTTTTTTAAAATCAAAAAGTTTTTTTATCTCAACAAAGCATTTGTCACTTCTAAATTTTTTTTTATAATTTTTTTCTATTTCATTTGTAACATATACACTGTGGAGGGTACAAAAAAAGAATTTGGTAAAAACAAATTTAATACATGAACTTGTTTTTGAATAAAAAATACTGACTTTCCCCCAAATCCTCCAAAATTAAAGCGGTTCACATGCTATGTGAAAGTATGATTTATTTTTGATTCTCATGATATGTTATAAGAAAAGCGCCCAAAATTATTTTTATATTTACAATCTTTAATTTTTTTAAAAATTTTGTTCATAATGGAGCTTTGAAAATAATGCAAACTTTTAGATATATTTTTGGACACGTTTGGTAAAGGCTTAACAATCTTATAAAAACTAAATTTTTTTTCCATTAAATATATATATATATAATCCTTATATAATCCTTTAAATTCCTAGGAGGAACATAGGGCCACAACAAATTTTTTCCATTCCGCTCTGTCTTCGGCTATGTGTTTGATTTGGCCCCAGGAATACCCTGCATCTTGAATTTCCCTTAGCGTATTTCGTCTCCAGGTGTTGCTCGGACGACCAATTCTTCTACTACCCTGGGGGTTGTACTCAAGCACCTTCCTTGTGATGTCATTTTGTGGTTTACGGAAAGTGTGACCGAGCCATCTATATTTTCGGAATTTTATGGTTTCAGCGATTTGTGGTTGTTGAGTTTTATACCACAGATCTTCGTTGCTGATGATATTCGGCCAGAACACCTTCAGGATACGTCGAAGACATCTATTTACAAACGACTGTATTTTCTTAAATTCTTTCATTGGCAGGTTCCAGGTCTCGCATCCATATAACAAGGTTGATTTTACATTTGAATTAAAGATGTTTACTTTCGTTCTTATGGATATATTTGAGGATGACCAAACTTTGCCGAGCGAACCAAAAGTTTGTCGAGCTTTATTCAGTCGGTATTGGATGTCGGCAGCACTACCTCCAGATTTATCAATTATAGAGCCTAAGTAGAGATATTCCTTTACATCATCTAAATCTTGATCAGAAAGTTTAAATTGACGAGTGTTATTGGTATTTAGACGTTGCGATTTTGTTTTAGATGAGTTTATTTTAAGACCAACTGTGTCAGCATATGAGCTAATTAGGTCAAGCTTCAGTTGCATTTCGCTGAAGTTATGGGAAATAAGACAAATGTCATCTGCATAGTCTAAATCGTTTAGTTTGGCATTGATATCCAAGTTTACACCGCCCTCGTTCGGAATGGACTGTCTCATTACAAGATCAAGGACAACATTGAAAAGTAAGGGGGAAAGAACGCAGCCTTGTCTTACACCCACGCTGATGTCAATGCAATTACTCTTTAGGCCTTCGTGGAGAACTATGCATCGGGCGTCGCTGTAAAGAGCTTTTATTAAGCTTCCCAGATGGCAGATTGATTGATGGAGTCGAAAGCACGTTTGAAGTCCACAAAAACAAGATACAGAGGGACTCTTAATTCGGCAGATTGCTCTACTATAATACAAAGACTATTTATGTGGTCCACGCAAGATCTGTTTGGCCGGAAACCAGCTTGCTCGGGTCGCAAGTTTAATTCCAAAGCGTTAAAGATTCGACGATGTAGAATTTGAGCGATGATTTTATTTATAATATTAAGAAGAGTTATCCCTCTCCAGTTTGAGCTTTCCATCAAGTTTCCTTTTTTGGTAGTTTTATAATAAGCCCATCCTTAATATCATCTGTTAGGTTTTCAGTGTCCCAGAAACGTTTGATGACGGGGTGAATTAGCGTTGCTGTCAGTGTGCTGTTAACTTTAAAAAGTTCTGGAGGAAGGTTGTCTAACCCACTTGATTTATTGACTTTCAATGCGTTTATAGCACCTGCGATTTCATCTGTATTAGGGGTATTTACGTCAATAGGGAGAAGAAAGTCATGATTTCTGCACCTGCATATGGATTGATTGTTGATGGTATCTTGGGTGAAAAGGTTTTTATAATAATTCTCCCACACATGAACTTGATCCTGTTTGGAGTATTTAATTACACCATTCGCGTCCTTTAATGGTTTATTGTTGGAGTGATTTTTCCCAGCTATGAGTTTTGTTAGCTTGTAAAGATCTCTTGAGCGGTTAGTTGCGCTGGCAGCTTCTGCTTCTTGCGCAAGTTTATCCATCCAAATTCTTTTATCCGCTCTGGCGCTACGTTTAACTTTTTTATTGCTTATGGTATAGGAGCTTTGCAAAACTTGTTCACGGTTTCTGGTCTTGGCGTTTTTTATCTCGTTTTTAATGCTTCTTCTTTCCTCAATAAGCTCCCAGGTTTTATTTGAGATCCACGGTTTTATTTCCCTCCTTTCAAAACCAACACATTTTTCAGCAGCTTTTGCAAAAACTTTTTTGAGTTGCCCCCAATACGAATCAGTGTTTGCCTCGTTACTATGGAATGCATACTTTGTTCAACTTCGTCACAGAATTGTTGTTTAACTTCGCTGTTTTGCAGTTTTTTTAGATCAAACTTTGTTCGCTTAACCCTGTTGTTATGAAAGACGGCTTTTAATTTGAATTTCATTTCTCCAATTATTAGATGGTGATCGCTTGCAACATCTGCACCTCGTTTGTTGCGAACATCCAGTAACGAGTGTCGCCATAATTTGCTTATTGCAATATGATCAATCTGGTTGTGTGCACTATGGTTGGGGTGGTTCCATGTCACCTTGTGTATGTTCTTATGTGCCATTAAATATACTATAGAAAAAATTTAGGCTTAATTTTATTATTAGTTTTTATAAAGAAAAAAACTATTTGTACAAAAATATGTCCTTTATAAGAATTGGTAAATTTTCAAAGTCTGGTCGAAAATTTTTATATAATAGAAAACTTTGTATTCATGATTCTTAAACTAACCCAGGGTTGTGCCGTCGTCAACGGTTCGATTTTTTTAGAAGCGGCCTAATGTATGTCTTTTTCTATACATCCTTATTTTAGATTTTTGTACAAATATGTCAGGGTGTTAGCATAGATGTTTAGAAAACTTCAAATTGTTAAATATTCAAAACGAAATTGTCATTCAACAATATTTAGGTCATAGTTTAGTTTTTTTTTTTTATTTCATTTACTCTTGTAGTTTTTGGTCAATTTTATTGATTGTGGATGCTGGGAGTTACTACCTTAGTAAATTAATTAAAAAGTTTATAGTACAAGTTGAATTAAAATGACAATTCTTAGTAGGATCAACAAAAAAATGCAATAGTGTAAAAAAAAGTTATATAACAGACAAATTTTAAGTGGCAATGTATTGGTTTTAGAACACCGATGATTTGTATTTGAAAATTTCCAAAAGCGAATATTTCTCTTTCGTCATAGAGCCTATTCTTCAAAAACTAGAACTACTCTTACAACTGGTTCTCGACCATTTGCGAATTACATATCCCTCCAATTGGATAGGATCCGGAACTAATTTCATGAAATCGGTTTCAGTTTAACGGCTTTAATATCGTATATCATGAGTTATTTGATACATCACATTGGAATTGGCCGAGGGTATTAAAATTTTATTAATTTTTTTACACACACATACTCAAAAAAATTCTACAATACAAAATTTGTTGCAATTTATTTTAGGATAATATCTGAATTGGTTTACGAATAATAATGGTTTGAATGACATATTTTCAATATTTGGGATAAAAAAAAACTAAAAATGTTTGGATGGCACATCAATGACGCTTTGTACACAATACTAGATATAAGAAACTTAAATCCATTTGCGTGCATCGATTTGAGCGAGGATAGCGAAAGTTATAGCGGTTTAAAATTGAAAATTAAAAAATATTGTCAAAATTACATTTGCTGATAGAATTTTAAAAGTTGTTGCAGATATGCATTATAATCATTAGTCTCTAAAAAACTGCGTTTAAATTTGTGATTTTTTTCTTATGCTATAAACACATAGACCACAGCAGACTGCAGAGCTACACGACTGCAAATGCCGTTGACTGCAATCGTCGCCGTGTGGTCAGCTACTTATTATTTTGGAAACGACAGCAGCATAGTAAACAGCTGATCACGATTCAATTTAAAAATATCAACAGCTGTTTTTTATACAAATCAGGGATGTTAAAGTTGGTACAATTGTACTTTTTTTGGTACATTTTGACCTTCTAAAGTACCGTGGTACTACCGCGACTCATTTGGTACAATTTAAACATTTTTAATTTTTCCCCTTTTTGAATTTTTAATATAGCAAACAAATTGTTATTGTGTCCTTTTTCATTGCATTTACTCGTTTTATGTAAAATATATGCGACTATATCCGCCAGATTTTACGATTTATCATCAGGATTTTGAAGAATAAAGTTGGCAATTTTTTTTTTTTAATATCGATTAAAAATTTACGATTTTTTACAAAATTTATCTGGCAGCTCTTACATATATTGACACTTGTTGCAGCCAACTTCACTTTTAATTTGAATTTATTAAAATTCTGAAGAAGTGAAAATTGATATATAGATATGGCATCACTTATAACATATGGGAAAACAGTGGACATTAGAGTGAGGTGAGTTTCTAAAAATAGAACTGTTGTGTTGTTGGAGTTGTACTTCTGAGATAATGTATGCAAGAACAAAAACACCGTGTATTGAATAAAACTAGTTTTAATCACAACAAAACTCGACCTAACTATAGCTCAGAGGGCTAAAGCGCTCTGTCTAACGTGTAGTGCGAGTGCATGTGGCATTAGAAATCAGTTTATCTATACCACGGTCAGTGATTGCACAGAAAAAATTTCATATAGACGCAATCGAACAAATAAAAACATAACAAATATTACATTATTCAAAAATTCAAAAAAACAGGGTCACTGACGAACGCGCAGTCTGATTCAGAAAAAATTGAATATTTGCAATGTAGTTATGATTTTTAGAAAATACACTCATTCTTCTCTACCACGCCTTTCACAATTAAATTAAATAAAATTGCATATTAATTATAGTATTAACTGCAATTGTCTGAAAAAGACGTTAAAATTCAAACTCAAACGAAAATTAAATTATTGTTAAAGAAATGAAAGAAAATTCCAAACAATCTTATATATGTTTAATTTAGAACGAGCTCTCAACCTCCGTATATTTACAAAAATAAAGCAAATCAAACATATTAGCTAGGTTAATACTAGTATTTCGATCTGGTTAAAGATCTCATCAGAACCCAATGTTTTAGAAAAGTTATAGCCTCCATAATAGGCAGAACTTTAACAAAAAACCGATTAATCATTAATTTTGCTCCATTCTTGTCTTCTTAGTAAAAATATTACTTGAGCCAGAGTAAAAACTAAAATTTTTTTTAACTGAAGTCGTTAAAAAATTAAAACGTTTGTAGTTTTTGGTCGGTAGTAGCTAATTTTCAAAATGAACTGAATGTCAATATGTTTCCAGACATTTCTAGTCGTTGCTGGAATTTTATCCATTCCACACTGTTCTGCAAATAAAAACTAAGGAAAGAAACAGACTACATTAGCCAACATTATTAAGTCTCATACAGACTATGGATTGGTTAAGAGCGACAAATTTATGCTGCTATGATGTAGAAATTCCAAATAGTTTATTAACTAAACAAATAATTCCATGATTTGGTCTCATATATTCATAAGACTTTTTTATGCCTTATTTTATTCATACATATAATGTATGTTATTGGAAGGTTTTGTTTTTTTTTTTCTGTACAAGAGAATTTTTATGTATTTTTTTTTTGTTGTTTTAATAAATTTAAAAAAAATGGTACCGTCAACGTCCAAAATGTACAACTTTTTTTGGATGTTGGTACAAAATTGAAAACTCCATTTAACATCCCTGATACAAATGCATTTTTGTTTCAGTAGTGCCAATTACATCTTTTTTTTCTTTATTAAAATAGAACAACATGCTTGGTTGTAGACACGTATATAAAGTTCACTTAAAAATACAATTACTTATTTATAATACATTATTATAACGTGAAAATAAATTTGTATAACCCCTCTTGAATATTAATGCAATTATACCATTTGATGTTGCGACGTTTTTTGTGTTTAACAAAATAAAATATTTTTAAGCACTAATTTGTTACATATTTTGTTTTATTGTCAACACTATTTTTGTTTTGCAGCCAACAAAAATAGAAATTAACCTAAGTTGACTACAGCGGCAAAAGTAGTCGGGTAGCCGTGTAGTTGTGTTGGTGCCAAAATAATCGTTTTCATATAAACGTGTGTATTTTATTTTTGACAGGCTGTAGTCGTGTAGCTGCAGTCGTCTATATGTTTATAGCATTAAGTGTAAAGACATATTTGAATTCAAAATGTTGTTCTGTACCTTATGTATAATTTTTTTGAAAATTACAAAGTGCACATAAATTTAAAATTTTTTTTTTACAAATATGCGTCATATTTTGCGACCAATATATAATTTTTTCCAAAATTGTTGAAGGTCACATCTTTATTGGTTTAGGATTTATAAAGGTGAAAATTACAATATATTTTAATATATGAAAATGCATGATTACATGTATGAGCATATATTCTTTCATATATCAGCATGCATGAATATGTACACTCAGGTAACTTCTGCTTTAAAAATATGTATGTAGTTGTTTGGATTGTAATACAGTTTCTTTAGTTTTAATGTAAATGTCAGTCATTTGTAGAACGAATTAAATTTTTTACTAACCTTGTAGTTCATTTAAAAAAACAACCCACATCAAATGACTGTTTTATGAGTTTACATTCATTTTTTACAGTTGTTTTTTTTTTGTTATTTAAAAAAAATAAATGTTTGTTTATTTTTTTACAATTGTTAGTCAAATGACAATGTTATTTGAATTTACTGTAATGTAAGTCGTCCTTCATTTGTTTTCAACTACAATTGCAGTGGTCTTTACCTACGTAGTATTCCAAGTGTATATGGGTTCATGCATGCAAATAAAAAGTACTTATATGGCAATGTATTGAAATATGCTATTATATATTAACTTATATATCATGGACTTATAAAAAACTCAATTAATTTTATAATATATGTACATTAGGCCGGGTCGATTTGTATGGAGGCAAAAAATCGCTCAACGTTCAAGGAAAATCGTATTCTAGGGATCAAAATAAGAAACTTTGCCGAAGGAACCATACCTCTAAAACGAATTCTGATGTCCCGACTTTTGACCCGTAGAGTCAAATTTTAAAAAATCCCTCTTTGACCCATTTAGAGTGCCCCAATCGAATCCAACCCAATCGAATATAATTTATACATTCATCTGCTAGAGCGTTTTCCGGAGAAGAAATAGAGACCCTAATCTTGGAAAGACTCCTCCTACTTTCTGAAATATCTCTATCCCGAGATTTGTATATTTTGCTATTAAAACACGGCTAAAAAGGCCCTCTTTCAACTTAAATTTTAACCCCTTAACGGTCACCTAGAATGATGATTTATGCATTAAGCTGCTAGAGCGTCTCCCTGAGAAGAAGTAGCTCCCCATAATCTTGGAGAGATTCCTCCTAATTTCTGAAATATCAAAGTGGGCTTTTTCAAAAGTCGGGTCATCAGAATTCGTTTTAGAGGTATGGTTCCTTCGGCAAAGTTTCTTATTTTGATCCCTAGAATACGATTTTTCCTTGAACGTTGAGCGATTTTTAAATCGACCCGCCCTAATGTACATGTATCATTGACATAGAAATAAATAATTATTTAAAGTTATTGCAAGTTTTTTTCGAGTCGCAGAATCTAAAACTGATGTTATTTTTAAACGACTCAAAATAGACTCGCTAATAAAAACATTTTATTTTTGGTTAAATTTATGTTTTAATTATATTTAAAATAGTGTTGTAATGTTTTTTTTTTTTTTAAACACAATTTCCAACTTAATTTTGTTTTAAAAAGCAATTTTATGATTACATCTGATATCATACATATATAACTGTACCTATTTCTTTATTACGCGGGTTTCTTAACCACGAAGTTTTTCTGCTCAATACAAAACATATCCTTTTGAGATTTTAAATTTTTCTTCCATATTTTTTGTTTGTTGTTTTTTTTTTCAAAACAAAATTTAAATGTTTGAAATTTCCGTAAAAAAAAAAAAGAAGTTATAAGATATTTTTTTTCTATTTGTAAAAGGAATTTGTTTTTTTTTTTCGTTAATGAAAATTAAATTGCCACACCAAGTTCAGTAATGTTACAACCTAAACAATCCTAGTAAATGGCGAAGTAGCAGCCATAATATTTTGTAAGGAATGGTTTTTAATTGTTGTTGTTTAGCTCTGAAGTACGATTAAATAAAAAAAAAAAACTATTAATTGATTTGCATTAAGCAAAAAAACAGAATAAAAATAATTTAATAGTTTTTAATTTAAATAAATAAATGAAAAATATTCGGAATATCAAAATATGACCTAAAATATATGGTCATGTATGAGCCATATTCTGCCATATACCCATAATTTTCGGATACGAACATATATGGCACTTCATACATGATAATATATGATCATTTTCACATGGGTATATAAATATAATAATTAATTGAAAATTGGTTTTTAAAATCGTTACATTGTATTTAGTTTTTTTTATTTTTCCCATTTTTAGAGAATTTTTAAAAAATGGACCCTTTTTGTGTTCAAAATTAAAATGGATCTTTGCCGATAAACATGTACATGTACATGTAAAAATGATATAAATATATTTTAATATCAAACAACATATAATCATATAAACACTTTTTTAATCGGGTATTAAAAAATGCATTTTAAAATTAAATGCATTTCTGAAATTTTTCTGACTAAATGCATTTTATGAAATTGTTCTCCAGCTTAAAAATTTGTTAAATATCCCAGTGTAGAAACGGTAATGACATAGTCATTTTTGGACTATTAGTAATGACATCAGCTTACTCTATGCCTTAATTTAATACAAATAATGACTTAAAATAACTAGTTTATTTTCCCATTATGTCAACACAAAAAATAATACGTTACCTATAAGTACTTATTTTTTCATTATTTTAAATATAAAGTAATGATCTCAACATTTTTTTAAAATCTATTTTTAGACTCATTATTTTTTCAACACTTACTTATTTTCGATTTTTGAGATAGCTCAAAAGAACGAGCGTTTAACTGACAACTTAAAATCCAAGGTTCGAATCCAGTGTGGGCACATTTTCAAAAAAAATTCAATAAAAAATATTTTTACATTAAATTTATTTTTTTGAAAATTTATTTTTAGACTCCGTACTAGTAAGCATAAAAAATATTTTTTTATTAAATTTTTTTTTTTTCTATTTATTTTAAAAATTCATTCATCTATTCACATATTATATATATGGTAATGCTTGTCTACACTGGGATGCATCATCGAAAATTAATGTTTTTTTTAATATAAAATTAAATTTCGCTTTTTCTATGACGCAAATGCCATCTAGTTTTCTCGGTTTTTTTAAAAAACCTAATCTAAAGTCCGTTTCATATTTATAACCCTTATATGAATTATACTTTGCAGCTGTATAAAATTTAAACTAATCAAGCTACCTTGAATTTTTTAATTTTGTATGAATTAGCAGAATGTCAGTTATTAAACTATTTATTTTGAATCAATTGTATTGTATTGTTGTTAGCGATATTGAGTATTTTCTGAAGTCCTTTATGTCCTCGTGTTTTATAATTATAATTCAAGTAAGATTTTTTTGTTTTGGTTGTTCAAAAGAATCCACCGACTTTTAGCGACTTTTTTCATAATCAGTATTTATTTATTATTCAAATGCCAAAGGAAACCGCCCTGTCTGATTTGGAAAAGGACATATTTTGGCTTTTTAAACCAAAAACTATAAAATTTTAATGATATGAAAAATTTTGGAACAAAGAGGAGAAGTGGAAGAAAATCCAAGTTGTCGTATCGTGATACACGCAGAATGTTTAACGCTGCAAGTAATTCAACCATAAGCTGCAGAGAGGTCAGTGCCCAAATTTCCCCTTCTGTGAACAAATCAACAGCTCCGAAAATATTGAGCAAAGTAAAATGAAAGTAGTTCCACGACTTTTAGAAAGGCACTGAGAGAATTATCTTCAAAGCAGTAATGAATTTCTTTAATGAAAATTGTCACTGGAACTCGTGCATTGAAAGTTTTCATAGAATCTATGAAACAGGTTTCATTTAAGTCAACGCTTGCGAAATGTTTGTAGAATTAATGAAACTCTTCATAAAACTAATGAATCATTCCGATAATGAAGCGTTTATAGAATTTATGAAACAGTCTCATAAAATGGTTAATATTTTGCCAATAAACCGCTTCATATGATTTTTTAAACAATTTCATAGAAGTCGAGAATTAATAAATAACAGCATTGAAATAATAAAGCACTTTATGAAATATGTCGAACACTTGAGAATTAAATCTTAAAAATAAAGTTTGAAATGTTTGTAAATTATGAAATTTTATGAAAAATAAAAAAAAAATAAGTCTTTTAAATAATGTATAGCTCTAAAGAAAATTTTCGTTAAATTTATGAAGACATATTTTATGAAATGGAATGAATTTTTTGTATGAAACTATGAAGTTTTATGAAAAAAGTTTATGAAAAATTTCTTAATATGAAAAAAAATTTTTTGCATATAATGAAATACTTCGTTGAACCTACGAAGAAAATTCTATGAAATTGTTTCATTAATATCATGAATGGCTATTCTATCAGTGTGGAATTCACAGAGTTAAATATGGTCACAAATTGAAACACGTTATGTCAAAATTACGATATCCTTTTTTCATAAATTAATCATTTCTTGCTCTCAAGGTGATATTTTCGGAAGAAGCAAAAATAGCCCACTATTGTCGCGATCTACGTAAAAAAAAGCGATACTTCTCACGTAGTAATTTTGATGGTGGTAATGTCTTGATGTGGGGTGCGCTTTTTTCAGCATGTACGGTGGAAAATTCAGTTCACATCATCAAGAATGAATATTTCTGATTATACTGCAGAATTGTAATGCAGTTTGGTGCCATTCTTACTAGTGCACCCTAATGAAAACTGGATTTTCATGCAAGGCAATGCAAGAATATATATAAACAGATAAATTACAACGAGAATTTATGTAAATGTTTATAAGTTTAAAATTTTTTCTATATCTATCCCAAGAACATTTTGTTAAAACGACTGTATAAAACTTTTTTATGCGATTTTTGGTCTTAGGGTCCTCTATACACGATAATAAAAACTGGCGAATCTAGGGTTAATTTTTGCTGTAAACTCGTATAATTTTAATATCTTAAGGTCGCAAAATCTTTCTCATAAGAACTAATTTTAGTTTGTATACTCTAGTCACTTGTTATTGAAAAACATGAAAACTTTAAATATACAAAACAAACTTTACAAAAGAACAAACAAAAGACCAGAAACAATAAAAGTTATCTTCCTTGACTATTGGCTAACTTACTAAATTCAATATTTACCTAAACAACAAATTCGTTATTCAAACATAAAATCGTTGAAAGTTTTTTAAACCGTACTACAAATATACATTAGAGGTAGTCAACGGTGTATAGAGAATTTTCTAAATGAATCTCAAGAGATCGAATAAGTATAATTTTTTTTTTTTTATGAATGATATGCCGTATGAGTAATTTGCAATACGTATACGCATTGTAATTCAAACTAACTCCAGCAAAAAAAAAAGCAGTTGCTGCTTTTATATGCTTCCAAAATAGCGCTTCACCGTCTTGCATACTATAAAGCAATTATTTAAGGCATTCTGTAGTACTTCCCCAAATGCCTTCTTTGAAGCAATAAAGTATGCATACAATGAAGCAATAAAGAACTGCATACAATGAAGCAATAAAGTATCAATAAATCAATTTT